>JZKD02S1399861.1:0-11279 GCA_000966675.3 Picea glauca
AAATATGGAATCAAATCCCCTTTGCGTTCTCAGCAATCCCAACACAAAATCCATGCTTATTGCATCCCAAGGCCTCTCTGGTATTGGCAATGGATGATACAATCCAGTGTTTTATCTTTTCCCCTTTGTGTGTTGGCAGATTCTACATCTGTTCACAAATTTTATCACCTTTGTCCTCATACCTGTCCAATAGTATGAACTGCTCAACTGTGCAAACATTTTATCATGGCCAAAATGTCCATCCAATCCTCCATTATGCTTCTCCTTCAGAAGATTGTCCCTCATTGAGCATCTTGGTATGCACAACTGATTTCCTCTGAACAACAATCCTTCCTGAACCATGTATTTTTTCCACTGACTTCTATATCTCAGCACAGGTTTTTTACATGCTTCATATGCCTCCTTGAAGTCTGTATCATCACAATACATATCCTTAAGGTGATTAAACCCCAAGGTCTTCACCTGAAATTCCTGCAGAATTAAACATCTCATGCTTAATGCATTGACAACTTTGTTAGGACTCCCATCAATATGTTTTATAACAAAAGTAAAATTTTGCATAAATTCAACCCATTTTGCATGCCTCTGATTTATTTTTTCTTGTTTGGTTATGAATTGTAGAGCTTGGTTGTCGCTATACAAGACAAATTATTGAGGACAAAATAATGCCTCCATTTCTTCAAGGCTTGAATTATGGCATAAAACTCCTTGTCATGCATGGAGTATTTCCTCTTAGTCTCATTAAGATTTTCACTGAAATAGGCAACAGTTCTGTTATCCTGACTCAAAACTGCTCCTATTGCAACACCACTTGGATCACATCTTACCTGAAATGTCTTTTCAAAATTCGGCAAGACCAAAATTTATCGTTCTATTATCTTCTCCTTCAGTATATTGAAGCTCCTTTTGACCTCCTCTGTCCATTTGAATGACTTGTGCCTTTTCTTCACTATATCCATCATTGGTGCAAAAATCCCACTGAAGTCTCTAATGAACTTCCTATAGAAACTCGCCAATCCATGGAATCTCCTTACCTCGAACATGCTCCTTGGTGACGACCATTCTCTTATCGCTTTCACCTTCTCTAGATCCATCTTTAGTTCATTCGAAGAGATAACAAAACCCAAATAAATGAGTTTTGTTTTCATGAAAGAGGACTTCTTCATATTTATCAACAACTTCTCCTTCTATAGCCTCCTCATCACTAACGTTAGGTGCCTCAAATGCTCCTCGTTAGTCCTGCTAAAGATCAGTATATCGTCCAGATATACAACCACGAATTTTCCAATGAAATCTTTCAGAATTTCATTCATCAGCCTCATAAATGTGCTCGGGGCATTCCTTAAGACAAATGGCATAACCAGCCAATCATACAGACCTTCGTTTGTCTTAAAGGTTGTTTTCCATTCATCACCTTCTCTCATCCTGATTTGGTGATATCCACTTTTCAGATCTATCTTAGAAAATAAATTTGCTCCACTTAAGCAATCCATTAAATCACCCATTCTCGGTAAAGGAAATTTGTACCTGATGGTGATCTTATTGATGGCTCTTGAGTCTATGCACATTCTCCATCCTCCATCTTTATTTGGGCTCAACACAGTTGGTACTAAGAATGGGCTCAAACTCTCTTTGACCAAACCCTTATCCAACAACTCTTGGACTTGGTTCTTCACCTCCTCATTCTCTCGAGGTGTTAATCTATACGCTTCTTTGTTCGACAGACTTGCTCCTGGTATCAATTCGATATGATGATTGATACTCCTAATGGGTGGCAATGAGTTTGGTAGCTCATCGATCACTATATCAACGAAATTATCCAACAGTTCCTAAACTTCTTCAGGAAAATCATCCATTGATTTACTTGTAAGGATAACTCTGGGTTTCCTTACCATAGCAAATTGCATCTCCTGCTCTTCCTTGACCTCTTTCAGGATTTCTTTCCCACTCATGAGAAGTATGTTGGTGTCGGCTTCTTCTTTCACTCTTTTCTCCTCTACTGGAAGCAACATATGTGTTCTACCATTCTTCTCCAATGTATATGTATTTTTCCTCTCGTCATGAATGATGTTTTTGTCAAACTTTCATGGTCTTCCCAACAAAATATGGCATACATCCATGGGAATTACATCACATAGGATTTCATCTTTATAACCTCATATTTTAATCTCAAACATGCATTGTTTAGTAGTCATTTCCTGGTGTCCTTTTTGCAACCATGAGACCTTGTATGGATTTGGATGTGCAGTTGTCTTCATCTACAATTTCTCCACCATCTCTGTGGATACTAGGTTGTCAGTGATCCCACTATCAATGATCACCTTGCATACTTTATCCTTAGTCTTACAAGTTGTCTTGAAGAGACTATTTCTCTACACTGGCTTTTCAATTTCTGCCTCTGATTTTAAGAGAACTTTTCTCAACATCAGGGATGCTCCATCCTCTGCTCCCTCTGCTTCAACATATCTTCATTGTTCTTCTGGAATGTGAGATTCTCCTCCTTCCTTCTTCTTCTCGGGGCATTCCCAAGACACGTTCCATGTCTTTCCACAGGCATAACATCTTACTCCTCCCTGACCTCTTCCTCTAGAAGAGTTTCTTCCACCATTATGTCTTCCTCGGGAACATCCTCCTTGTTATGAGTGATTGTGTGGTTTCTCCACCTCGTCCTTAGACTTGTGCACTATGTCATGGGTAACTCCCTTGTTTTTGTTTGGATCTAGACTCTTACCCCTTCCTCGCTGGTTCTATTTTCTGGACAACTTTTCCTCTGCTTTCAGTGCAAACTGATAAGCATCCTCCATGGTTATGACTTCCATCATGCTAAGCTTGTCCTGGATTTCATATATCAGACCATTTATATACCTGGCGACTTTTTATTTATCTCTCTCCCTTTTTCCAGTTCTAATGTTCAGCTGGTAGAACTCCTCAGTGTACTCCTTAACTGTCATCCCTTTCTATCTCAGGTTTTGTAGCTTCCTTAATAGATTTATCTGATAATCTTTGGGCATGAACTTAACCTTCGGCTTGGCTACCATTTTGTCCCAACTCTTTATCCTCTTTTTTCCTTTACTTCTCCTCTCAGCCTACAGTTCATCCCACCATAGCGTTGCATGCCCTTTTAGCCTCGTGACTTCCTACTTCACCTTCTTCTCCTCATCGACATCTTTGTAGTCGAAGTGTTTGTCCATGGATCTTATCCAATCCAACATTTCTTCAACATCTAGACTTCCCTCATACATGGGAACCTCTATCATAGCTCTACCTCCCAATCTAGAAACTACTCTCAACAAGCATTTTTTGGCAGCATCCTCTCCTACAGCTTCTTCAACCTCAACCTCTTCACTTTCTGCATCACTAATGTCTCCAGCATCAGGTTCTCTTCTCTACGTTTCTTCCACTGTTTCCAATATTGCATGAAGTTCTCGCATCTCCCTCTCTACATCACGGTTGGCTAAAGGTGCCTCTCCTTGTCTCCTTGGCGGCATCATGTTGACCACTTGTCACACACATAGACTACAAATCTGAGTTCTCTTTCTCTTCTCTTTCGCCTGAAGTCTACAGATGAATAATAATCAGCTCTGATACCACTTGATGCAGACCTTCTATCCCTCCTAAGGGCTGTGTGACCTCCTGGTCAGGATCTCTTATTCTAGAGCCGGAACGACTCTCCTGGTTATGAACTGGAACCTCTATCTCCAAGTCCACATACCCTTGTTTGTGTTTTGCCTGTGCAAACCAACACTAGGCATGAGCCCCCACTCCATGTGATCGCAGGCGTGACCACGGACTTAACCTAAAATGCATGTCGCATTTCGTGACTTCGGGATTTCCAATACAACGAGGCCTTGGCTCCTCCAAGTCTCAAAACCCCGATGAGAGATAACGGAGATTAACCCCTCTCTTTACCCAGCTCACGTGACCACACACTTGTAACCACAATATTTATCATGAAGACGCATATGACTCCTCCAAGCCATGAATGCCAAAATCATGATGACATGGGATCTACGGCCCAGATCTCCCCTTGGCCGATGGTTGCGATCACTTTGGAATTTCGCATTTCGTGACTTCACCCTTCACGAAGTCCATTCGTTCCTCCTTCCAGTGATCGAAATGTTGAGACACTCCCTCGTTGTAGATCAACAACCCTAATCCTCCAAAGATCCGATGGGCCCAATCTTGTTGGGATTTCGCGGATCGAGAGTCCCAGGCTGCTGTCTCTTCATACTCTTGATTCCCTATTTCACTATTGAAATCAACGAGCCTCAGCCCCTTAAGATATAACGGTTCAGATATTATCCTTGTGAATCATGATTTCGTGTTTTTGGGTTTTGGAAATCAAGGACCTCTATCCTCCCAACGCGCGATAACCGATATCATGAAATGGACCAACGGTCCTGATATATTAGGGATGGATGATTGTTATCCCTCCTAAGTTTCTGGAATTGAAAGTCCCTTGCCATTAACCTTCTCGCAGTTCCACTTGACCCAACAGCCTGTGGGATGTCGACGTTTCCTCCTCGAGGCTCTCCACCATCGTTCAAGTCTTCGTAGGTTTTCCCTCCTAGACATACACAACGTTAATGCTTGTGCACTTATCTTGAATCAGACGGTCATTTATTTTCCATTGTGATCTGACGATCAATAACGCTCATCCTCCTGAGCTTTTAGTCTCTCAGGCTTAGAAATTCTCTAAGTCCCCGAAGGTTTCGAACTTCATTTCTCCTAGGAAATGGGTTCTTGGATCTTGATAACACTTATCTGAAGTGTTATTCTTCTTGAGATTTGCCTTGTGTAGACTTCGATTTCCCGTGCACTCCTTGCGTCTAAGGGATTTCGATAACTCAGATCCAAGGGATTTCTCATAGAGAAATTCCTCACCCAATCTCTTGACATTCCTCTTTGGCTCGATGCACACCTTGCATAGCTTCAAATGAAGAGAAACAATTGAAACTAAAAAACTAGCGTTCACAGTTCCATTCTCCCCTATGGAGATTCATTCACTTTCTCATAAAAAAACATAAATGAAAGGAAATTGCAAACATTGTTCACACCCCATGTATTTGGATCAATTTTCCTTCTGTTATATTCACAAGTCCCAAAATGGCTACAAAATACATTCAATTTACAACCACTGAAAATTGGGATCTCTTGCTAACTCACATTTCTCTTACAACTAATCTCCCTCTGTATTGCAGCTAACCCTATCTAGGCGTACCAAAAATCTATTTAACTCCAAGATCTTTTTAGGGTTTCCCCTACCTACTTATCTACTCTAAAAACTAAATCTACTAGATATCTTAGACCAGTCTCAATCCAGAGCCGTAATGAAAACTCCTGCTCCGCTTGTGACTTTTAAAATGTGCCTCAAAGGGTAAATTTTGGCACTAGTTCAAGTGTGCCTCCAAAGGTAAATTTTGGCGTTGAGTTAAGGCAGATTTCAAAATCGGTTGCAACTGCCAACGTTGAATTTCTAGAAGAACTCCCACGTGTTGAGTGGTCCTGCCTTTGTGCGCTTGCCAACGATGCTCCTGCATCAAATAAACTATAGTCATGAGAGGAATTCAAAGGCTTAAATATCAGTTTGTGTAGTGAGGAGACCGAATCTAATGGACGTAGGAGCAAGGTGGAGCCATCAGAATTGATGGAGCCAGTAGAATTGGTAGAGACTATGGGGAGTTTGAGAGTATAAGTGCAAATTTATAGATTTGATAATGAGAAGATAATAAGAGATTAGTAAGAACAAAATCAAATCAATAGTCAATTGTTGCAAAGCCTAAACCTATTTCAAAGACAAGTGAAGAATGGATTAGGCTCAAGACATGAGGGAGAAGGTAGACCCTATGTAAGGAGAGATAACTATAAAGGATCCAACACTTAATAAGTGCTAGTAGATCTCAAAGACATCACTACTCACCTACTCATTCATCCATGAATTTGTATGCATCTGAATAGTCAAGGAGCATCCTAGAAGTGCCTCGTGCTAGGCATCAAAGAAGAATATATGAGTTGGATAGCCTGCAAGGAGAGATTAGGAAGCCTAAGTCATCAATATTTGATGGTGAAAACAAAAGGGGAGATGATGTTAAAACCTAGTTTCTTAGAATCAGAAAATATTTTCAGTTCCATAGCTACTCATCTAACCTAGTAGTTGTCATATACCATTTTCATGGAAATTATTCTATGTGGTGGGATCGGTTGAAGAAAATCAAGCACATTGATGAGAAAATATTTCTTGGAAGCAATTCACAAAATGTTTTCATTAGTAATATCTTTCAGAGAAATATTATGACAATAATATGCAAGAGTTCTTTGAACTCAAGTTGGGTAGCATTCAACCATGGAAGAATATGAAAAACAATTCTTGGAATTCCTGAGGTATGTGGGTTTTATCAAAGAGAAGAAGGTGAAAATACAAAGGTTTCTAAGTGGACTACCATCTTTTTACAAAGAAAAAATTCAATTTGATGAACCTAGAACTTTGGTAGAGACCATTAGAAAGGTAAGTACCTCTATGAGCAAGGCAAAGGCAGATAAACTTTTCAAAAATCTTGGAAAGATAAGAAGGGGGAGAAATTATATCAGAGAATGAAGGGATTCAAACATTATTTCAATAGAAACAGTCCTAATGTATATTGGAGAAATAAGCATCCTAAGAATAAATCCAAGATGGAAGACTCATTAGGAAAAAGGGGAAGGCTTCCAATCAAATGTCGGGGATGTAAGGAATATTACATGTACAAATATTTCCCTCAAGGGGAAGAAAAAATGAGGACATTGCACAACATTCAAGAGGCTACTACAGTGGAAGACATGGGAAGAAATATTCCAAGGATATAGGTAACCCTAGAATATCGACAAGCAGAGAATCGGTCCCATATGATTGAGTTGGAAGGTAAGATTATAAATCAATATGTTGTTATTTTAATTGATTCAAGAGAAAGCCATAGTTACATTGATCCTAAAGTAGTGGACATATTCCATTTGATGAAAAGTGATCTTGAAATATCATGGTTGGTTCAGTTAGCCATTGGGACCAAAAGAAGGATCAATGAGATTGTCAAAGGTTGTCCAATAGATATTAATGGAGTGAATACCAATGTTGACATGAATATAATAACATTAGGATATTGTAATATCCTAATTGGAATGGAATGGTTGGGAAAGAATCATGTTATCCTAGATTTCCATAAGAAGACATTTACATATTTTGATGAACAAGGAAAGCAAAGCATTGCGCAAGAAATTCCAAGACCCATTTCTATCAAGGAGATTCCAGCCTTATAACTGAAGAAATGTTTTAGGAAAGAATGTCAATTGTATGCAACTCATGTGGAGGATCCAGACATGACCAAAGGGCCAAGTCTTGAATATTTTTCAATATTGCAAGAGTTTGAGTATGTATTCAAAGAAATATCAGGATTTCCACCAAAGAGGGATATATATTTCTCTATCAATTTAGTGCCTAGAGTTTCCATAGTGTCCAAGACTCATTATAGAATGAGTACACTAGAATTAAAATAATTACAATTGCAACTAGAAGAATTGTTGAAAAAAGGGTACATATGCCCAAGTGTGTCACCTTGGGGAGCACAAGTACTCTTTGTGAAAAAAAAAGGATGGAACATTGAGGCTATGTATTGACTTTAGAAAGTTGAGTAAATCCACTATGAAATACAAATACCCTCTACTAAGAATTGATGATTTTTTTTATCAGATAAGAGGAACAAAGATATTTTCAAAAATAGACTTAAGATCGGGATATCAACAAGTGAGAATCAAGGAAGAAGACAATAGTAAGACAACCTTCAGAACTAGGTATGGGCATTATGAATTTGTAGTGATGATATTTGGACTAACTAATGCACCAATTGAATTTAAGTGCTTAATGAATGACATATTTAGAAACTATTTGGATAAGTTTATATTTATGTTTTTGGATGACATACTTGTTTATTCCAAGTTAGAGGAAGAACATGAGCATCATTTGAGATTGGTGCTACAAGTTCTAAGGGAGCATCAGTTGTATGTCAAGTTGAGCAAGTGCTCTTTTCACCAAGAGAATATCCATTATTTGAGGCACGCCATTTTATAGGAAGTCATAGCAGTAGATCTAGAGAATATTGAAGCCATTAGAGGATGGTCAACAACAAAGAATGTTTCAGAAGTCATATATTGTATAGGATTAGTCGGATACTACATGATATTTATAGCAGAATTCTCTAAAATTGTTCATCCCATCACTTATCTACAAAAGACGAGAATTAAGTTTGAATGGACATCAAAGTGTGAATAAAGTTTTCATTTATTGAAAGAGTTACTTACTAGTGCACTAATTTTGAAGATTGTTGATCCAAATAAAAAAAAACTGATATGCACAGATGTATGCAAAGGACTTGATGGAGTCCTCACTCATAATGGGTATATCATTAGTTTTGTGTCCAAAAAGCTTAAAGAACTTGAGAGGAATTATGGAACACATGATTTGAAACTCGTTTTCATAGTCCATGCATTGAAGATGTGGAGGCATTACTTAATGGGGAAGAAGTTTGTGTTGAGGATAGACCATAGTGATTTGAAATATATGTTTGAACAACCAACTTTAAATGTCAGGAAAACAACATGGTTGGAATTTTTAAGTGAATATGATTTTAACATCAATCATATCAAAGGAAAAGAAGATAAAGTTGTTGATACACTCAGCATAAGGGTATATATCATGCATGCTACATCCATTAGTGTGCATAGTTCAGATTTAAAGAGAATAATTTTAGATTATGTTGTTACAGATGAGCATTACTTACTAGTAAAATAAAGCTTGTAGAAGGAAGATGTACAATAGAAATTTAAAGAGTATAAGATGAAATAAGATGGAGTACTTATGTATAAAAACATAATTTAAGTTTCTAATTCCAAAGAACTAAGGAATTTGGTGTTAAAAGAAATGCATAATGTTAAATATGTTGAACATCCCGGTTACTAGAAAACAATTGCAGCAATAAGAAGCCAATATTTTTTGCCATGAATGAAGAAGGATGTTGTTGATTACATTGTCAAGTGCAAGGTTGAGCATAGACACCTATTAGGTTTTCTACAACCATTGTCAATCCCATAATGGAAATGAGAAGTAGTAACACTAAATTGTCCAGAAAATCAAGGAAACATGATTCAATAATGGTAGCGGTGGATAAATTGACAAAGGCTACACATTTTATTCCGATGAAGATGAATCATAAGGAAGCTAATATTGTAGAAATTTATATGAAGGAAATTGTTAGGTTGCATGGAGTACCTAAAGAAATTGTTTCAGATATATATTCAAAGTTTAATTTAAAATTTTGGAGAGGATTGTTTAAGGAATTTGGTACAAATCTGAAGTTTATCACAACATACCATCCACAGTCAGATGGGAAAATGGAGAGATTCAACCGAATGATTGAATACATGTTAAGAATGTATGTAATGGATAAACCATCTAAGTGGGAATATTATTTGCATTTGATTTATTTTTCCTACAACAATGGGTATCAAGCTTCCTTGAAAATGAGCCCATTTGAAGCTTTCTATGGTAGAAAATGAAATACTCCAGTAAGTTGGGACAACCCAACGTACAGAGTAGTTCTTGGGTAAGAATTGATCAAAGACATGGAAGAACATATGGTTAAATTAAGTAGAATTTGAAGGCAACAGAAAATAGGAAAAAGAGTTATACAAATAAGAATAGGACAACCAAATAATTTAAAGTGAGAGAGTATGTATTTTTGAAAGTGAATCCCAAGAAGAGCTCATTGAAATTAGGCAGTTGTACCAAACTAGCAGCTAGATTTTGTGGTCCATTTGAAATATTGGATAGGATAGGGCCAATTGCATGCATGCTTGCATTTCCTACTTCCATAAATATGCATAATGTATTGCATGTATCTTTGTTGAAAATGTATGTGCATGATCTTAACCATGTCATTGATTGGACTTTGATTCAAGTGGATCCAGAAGGAGACTTCAGGGTACAACCAATATGTATATTGGACATGAAGGTCACGATGCTTCAAAACAAATCCATAGGGCAGGTAAAGGTCCATTGGACATGCTACATCCCTGAAGAAGTGNTGTGGTATATTATTGCATGTAATTATATAAACCATGTTTTTTGTTATTGAGGGGTTCCTCACTCATTCTCTATTCATTCCTCATTCAATATTACTCATTCTAGTTCTTGATTTTTGGGGATGAAAAAAAATTGATGAAAGTAGAGAGCCTTGTTAGTTGGTTGTAGGTACCTAGTAGTTATTCCAACAAGAAATTAATGCATGTGTGCATGAGAATGACAACAGTTGTGAATAATTATCCACAACTTAGAATCTTTGGAGTTTTCAACATTAAGAATTCCCAACCACTAACACTAGAGCCCTAGAAAGAAGTGGAACAATTTGAGGGACTACATTGCAAAGAAGGTGGTTCATTTTTTTGAGTTGTGTTGGCTAAGGGGGAAGGGAGCTGGAAAACTAGGAATTATTGTGTGGTTGAGAAAAATGTGAGAGCTTAATCACTGACTAGTGTGTAAAACTTAGAGTCCACCTAAGCTCTCATCCTTGTGGATTCATATCCTCGGCTCAGGGGTGGCCTATTGTAGAGATTTTATTTGCAACAGAGCCTAAGGTTGGGTGGAACGTTTTATTTAAAAGATAGGTTATATGTGTTTCTTGTTAATTATATTTCTGCAGTGTATTTATTACCTCTGTGTTGAATTTAAAATGTGCATGTTTGTTAAATAATGTTGTGCATGACATGTGGACACGTTTCTTTTATATTTTAATATGTTTATTGATTGTTGCATGTGTTTTCTTCGGGATTCTTAATTTATTAATCAGTATCAAAAATTCATAATCAGTGAAAAATACAAATTTTTGAGGTACCCAAGCAATAGGTATGTCACAAGTCCATCTACGAGTTTTTCTATGCAACACATTCAAATCGATTCTTTGTCTAGAAATCATCATTTTTTTCTTGAGGCCTACAACCTTATTAGAGTAGGAAGTAATGATCAAGCTTGGAAATAATGGTGTTTTGAAATTTGTATCATTATATATGAATTTAGACACTTCATTTTCAATTTTCAATTTTAGATTTTTGTCATAAGAGAATCTTATATCATTTTAGATGTTAAAAAAATGTAACCATTTATCATAGTTCTTTTTCCAAGATCTTTTTAGATAAAAATAGGTTAGGCACGATTGCAAGGCAATGATGGGAACCCTATCTTGGTTAAATTTTTCCAA
>JZKD02S1399872.1:0-11279 GCA_000966675.3 Picea glauca
GGGTTTAGACTTCATAGGTCAATGGGTTTCATGACATACAAGGGCTCATACTGTCTCATCTATGGGTGCCTTTATAGAGGGTGTGTTGCACCTTTGTTTTCAATGCATCCTTTTTCCAATCCCATTCATTTCCTTAACTATTTTAGGATGTTTCCATCTTGAAGCTATGGTGGGGCTTCTACCTAAGAAATAAAATCTATTCCCACCTTGACCCTACCCTGGTCACATCATGCTTCCCCAATTTGATAACATGTGTGAGGCTTCTACCTAAGCATTAAAAATATTTCCCACACATTCCCCTCCCTGGTTGGCATTTGTTATTAGTTATTCTTTCACAGGTCCCATAAATTTTTATGAGAGACGTTGCATTGTCCTGGGGATCCCTGGGCGAGCATATAGAAGGTTAATGGTTTGGATTTTATCTTTTTCTAGCTACAATCCTTTGGGCCTTCATCCCCTTCTTCCAATGAAATGAGATACACATCCTTCTTGGGTCACTAAAGGAAAAGGGCCTAGAAGAGGGCAATGTGATGGGAATGGAAATGAGAAGAAAGTGATAAGTATGGTCAGGAATGGTATGATGACCCCTCAAGGGACCCCTAGTAACACGCCTTCCCAAAACTTTGTCCACTTACTATGAAATCAATTACACTCACCAAGGTGGAACATGGTAAAAATACTAATGTCCAAGAAGGTGTTCTATAATCAAAAGAAACTTCAATACAACTTTCTTAAATGCCTTAAATATTAGGGTGATTACCTACCATAATACCTTACTTGTACTGCATGGAGAAAGACCCATGTGCCTTCCAGAAGCTAGTTGGTGTGGTGGATGCATTGATGATGGATCAAACTGTGTTGATAGAGCGGGCTTCCATATGTGCAAGTGGATAGTGATAATCATGTGGTCTCTTGGCACTCCATGTCTCCAACCTGAGGGCCTCGAGACATCATCGCCTTAGTTATCCCAAAAAATGGGGATAACATCTGGCTCTTACTTGGGTACATGTGTTCGTCATAGAGTGCATGAGAACTGCAAAATATCCTGGTAGAATTGTCCCTACACACACTAAGACAACAAACCCATCAATATTAGGATGTGTTTTCTCATCCTTTGTCCATATATATCAAAATTCCAAAAATTAAACTGATCTAAAAAGAAAAAATTTAGCATGTTTCCAAAATTTCTATACTAAACATGAAATTGATATGCAAGTAGAGAAAAAAAATATGAAATGCATATAAACTAACATGAGCAATCAATATGCAAATGCAAGGAAAGAAAGATGACCTACCTACTTACCTGGGGTTGGGCCTTCAAGAAGTCAAGTGATCTGAACATAAGGTTGGAGAAGAGACCCATCCACTGGTAATGGCATATTTCTCCCATTCAAAGATATCAAATCATATGTTTCTTTGTCGAACTTATTCTTGATGATGTAAGGGACAAGCCATGAACTGTCATCCTTTTAGTCATACTTGGGCTTGCCCTTCCTTTTGTCTCACATGAGTGCAAGACTTCCTTCATTGTAATCATGTAAGTTACATTCTCTATGTAGGGATAAGAAGGAGGTTCTACATTAACTTCCCTTTTGATGGCTTCATCGCGTTCTTTATCTTATTTCTTTAATATTTGGATAGACCCTAGTTCTTTCCCTTGGAACTTTGAAATTTTTTATTTGTATTCATTTTTCCTTGTGAGGAACATGTCTATGGAGTCTTCCTGCATAAAACGCAAGTCCTATGGATTGTACTCAATGGCATATGGGACTTCATCAAACTCATCTTCACTTGTGTAGTCAGGACCATTAGGATCTCTCTCTCTCTCGACTATATAATACCTCAAAAGTGTCATCTCCCATGGGGATGTGTGGATGGGTAAGCTCCATGTTGATGAAACCCCCAAGGGAAGAGGACCAACTCCTTGACAAAATAATCCCCCAAGAATCTGAAACGTCAACCACCACTATGTTCACGAGGAGGATGATATGTGGAAAATCAATCAAAAAGACTTCAACATCCTCACATAACCCATAAACCTTGACCCTTTTAGAATCAATTCCACATATGTTTCCATAGGGTCATCTCATCTTCAAACCAAGTTGTTCTAAAACCTTCAATGACATCAAATTTGCAGAGGCCCCATAATCTACCATACAGTTGTTCAAGCAGATGCCATTCATGCCTAATGAAAGATAGAAAGGAGGATTGTTGTACTTTTTTCAATTAATATACATAGTGTTCACAATGATGGGAGGATCTTCCTTCTCACCCAGTACATGTATTAACTTCAATACCTCCCTCCTTATAGAAGGGATATTGCACATCTCTATTATCGAGATCATCATATTCAAATTTTCAAACATGGCTTCAATGTCTATATTCAACTAAATCTCACATGTGAGAGATGGATTAGGAAGCAACTCATGTATTGGAGGTGGAGGTGGAGGGACCACCTTCTCTATATATGGAGGTGGAATGGAAGGTTGTGATGGAGGGGATGAAGCTTTATTTCTTCTAGTGTAAGTCAAATATGTTGTCTTCCTTAGCTCCTTCTTCTAATTGTTTGTCAATTGATTCAAGGCCAGAAGTATCCCTTATCTTTCTCCCTATCTTTCAGTTTCCTTAATTTTTTATTTCTTATTCATTTTGGAAAGTTCAAATCATATCCATGAATTTCATACTATGAGAAGAATCCTCATCTCGTCGGGGAAACTCATCTTATCTATGAGGCTCTTGACATGGAAGACATCAAGCGACTTGTTCTTTGTCAACCATCCCAATTAGTTTCAAAGTATCAAGGGCCTTTTCCTCTTGTTGAGGCCTTGGTTTCCAACCTTTGGCATCTCTCTGTTGTCTGGTAAACTAAGGTCTAAAGGTAGATTGATTTCTTTCCACAGTAATCAAATGTCCCATGATATGATTATGTGCTTGAAAAAATTGAGTACTCGTCTGATCTATCTTCTTACTCAAGAGGGAAACTAGACAAGGAGCAATGATATTGGAAGCTTTAATCTTTACTTCTGCCTTGAAACAAGGATACTAAAAAGGATCTACCTTCAAGTCAAGGATATTTTCATCAATCTATGCGCTCTACTCTTTGTCTTCTTCCAAAGAAGTGGGCTTCTCATCCTTAAAAATAAAACAAAACTTCCCATCAAATGAATTTACATATTGGAGGCGAACGATCTGAAAATGAAGAAGACTTGTATCTTTTAAATTATTTTTAAGTATTAATTATGTTTTTTTAGGAAAAAGGATCAATTTTCAAACACATAAATCGGAGATTTTTCTCACTTAAGATGTGCATAATAACCAGCAATTAACAACCAACAGTAAACACATAACACAACAAATGATAAACGAGTTCACCCCTCTCTTAGGATACATCTCTTGGTACAGCTTCCAATGGATATTTTATATTATTTTCTAAAAGTGATAAAAAAAAAGTGCTTTATAGTGCTCAAAATTCCAAATATATGGCTCCAATGGCTCCAGGACATCCAAAAACCCCTAGTTGGGCTCTTTCTGAACCTAGTTTGGCCAAAATATGAAGAAGTTACACCTCCTGGAAGTTTTCCCCTTCAAGCTTGTTGTCTCTGGTTCGCCAATTCGCACCCGTGTGTGACTAACCTGGCTCCCACGACATTACTGGGCCAAAACCCAGCACACATGTGCATCCTACAATTCAGGGAAATATGTTGAATTGTTAGCATGTTTAAAGCCCCCTTGGGCGGAGGTGTTGGTCGCATGGGGGGCATGTGGCCACATCCCGACACTTAATATTCCTCCCCATGGCTAAATTGTTTTTTTTTTTACAGGAATGGTTATAGAGATTTATTTAATATCTGGCAGAGAGGGCTGCCAAACCCTTACATTGCATGACTAGAGCTACTACCCTGGTTTCCATCTTCCAGCGTGAACCCTTAACCTTACAGACAAAATCCAGAATTCTAGATTTTGGTGGTTCCCAAACATATGATAGCTTAAACTACTATTTATCGAATACATTTGACTTCTATGGGTATTTCTAGAGAACATTGAGGGTTGTTGGCCAAAGCCCACCACCGATGATCTTCCTTACCCGATTTTGGAGGCTGCCTCTATTGTAGCTTCCGAAATCTTGCTGAGCGCCTTGGTAAGCTCTTCTACCTATTGCTCCAATTTGCAGAGACGTTTCCCCAGATCGCCCATGAGGATGGTAGCATCCTTGAGCCCTGTCTGAATTTCTTCTGTTAGATGCTCCCTTAGTTCATGCATTTTGATGTTTAGCGTTTCCCATTTCCTCTAGTTCGTGGATGCTCTGAGACTTTCTATCTCTGCTTTTATCAATTTGAGTCGCTCCCGCGGAGAGAGAGGTGGCTTGGAAGACGACTCCATCCCTTCTACTTCAAGTTTCTGCTTCTTCCTTGTGCTCAACAAAATTGTGTGTCTTTCTGAGGAGATGAGGATTTGCATTGACTGGGTTTCCTTTAAAGTCTATTTCTCCTGCCACATCTCGTGATCCCACCTTGGAATGATGTTGATGCCGAATCTATGGTCTGAGATTGCGCCTGTCCCACAAGAGCTGTGTTGGATCCGATGTCCTTCAGGAATTGACGCCTTGCCCCCGTGAAGCGACAGCTCGCGTTCTTCCATTAGATTAGGGGATTGTGTGGTAAGATGCTCCCCCATTGACATTCAGATGGGCTTTGCTCAAAAGAGTACCACAATTTACCTCCCTGTCTGCCTGTCCATTCAGATCTCTCAACACATGATAAATTTTATATTCTCTGAGCTGCGGCAGTAGAAGGAAGATCTTCTTGTACAAGTGGGCCAAAGTTATATCCTTTGGGATCTTTTTGGAGTTCATCGCTTCTACAACCTGTTTTGAATCTCCAAAAATCATAATTTTCTGGACATCCATTTTTAACACCTGAACGAGACCTTGCCAAAGTGCTAGAAATTCAGCTTGCTTGTTGGAGGCGTATCCTAATCCCTAGGCGTAAGACAAGTGGATTGTGCCAGAGGGTTCAAGAATGATGCCCCCTCCCCCTGCCTAACCGGGGTTTCCTTTTAAGGCCCCATCGAAGAAGAGACACCACACATCCAGTGCAGATCTCCATTTCAGGAAGTCACGTTCCTCCATCCGTATTTCCCAATTCTTTCTTTGTGGGGGTTTGGTTCCTTTGATGTCAGGTTGGATTTGCATGAACTCCTTGAGCCATCTTTCTTCTTCAGTCGAGAGAGTGACCGAGTTATGGATGGAGGTCTTCACGTTTAGATATTCTGAGATCATAGTTCTGGCTTTAATGGCCACCCGGATGGAAATCTTCTTTCCTCTTTGAAAATTCTATTATTCCTCTCCAACCAAATCTTCCAACATAAGAATTTAGGGATCCACATCCAGACGGTTTTGAGGAGGTTTTTCTTGCTCAAATCAAACGGGGACAGAGACAACCAACTATTTAAAAGTTTAGAGGTAGAGGCTAGAATATTTAAAGAGACCGAACCTAATAGAAGGCCCCAAGCTTCTTTGGAGAACTCACACTTAAGGAGAAGGTGCACAGTGGTTTCTTCTGTCTGATTGCACAGGGGACATCGAGAAGGCCCTTCCCAGCCTTTCCTCTTTAGATTATCATAGGTTAAGATGTTGTTGTGGAGAAAGGTCCAAACAAAAAGGTATACTTTAGGGATTGAGGGGAAGTTCCATAGTGCTTTCCATGGCCCTAGATTAGGAGGGACCCACGGCACAGCCAAAATTGTCGAATAGCCAACTGCTGCTGTGTATAACCTCGAATCAGATCCCCAGTCCCGCTTATCTTTGGATCTGGCACTAATTGGTGACTTCCCTTGAAGAAAATCTAGCAGAAATGTTGCTTCCCCTTTGATCTCGTCCGGATAGTTCCCTAGATTCCAGCCTTCCCAGGATTCCTTCTCATCATTCTTCCAGAGGGAGATGTCCCAAAGCGTTCTGTAATTGTTAGTCAAGAGCCAATCCTTGATGTTCCTTGTTTATCTGAACCATGTAAGGGGTTGTTCTCCAAGGATGGAGTCCTCCCAGATCCTAATTTTTGTCCCGTTCCCCGGTATCCAGGTGAGATTTGGATTAAAGAATGGCAGGGCTCTTTGGCACAAGTTGAAGATCAGGGAACCTTTCTGCACTTTTGCAGGCCTCTCAAGACATCTTTCCCTATCACCTATAAAGTATTTTTTCCTTAGAATTTGCTTGCTCCAGGTTCTTTTCCCGGTAATCATGTTCCATAGAAGCTTCCCTCCCATAGCAAGATTATGAACAGCCACATCTCTGATATTAAGACCCCCTTCCATCTTTGGCTTCTTGACCTTGTCCCATTTTACTAAGTGGAGTTTCTTTTCACAATTCTTGCCTCCTTCCCAAAGAAATCTCCGAAGCAGTTCATCGATTTTATTTGTTATATATTTGGGAGCGAGGAGCACCGAACATGGATAAATTGGGAGGCTGGTAATGACCGAGTTCATCAACACGACTTTACCTACTTTGTTGAGCCAGTTTTCTCCCCATGCATGGATTTTGTTTTTGAGTTTATCCACCATGGGTAGCCAGTGCGCGACCTTAGAGGAGGCTTTGAAAATGGGGATCCCCAGATAGATGAAGTTGTCCCAAGTTTTGATGCCTTCCATCTCAAGAATTCGGCCTATCTGCAGCAATTCTCGCGGGTTGCAGTTCCAACCAAAAACCTTACTTTTGTGATAGTTTATTTCGCTGCCAGAGCTGGCTTTGTAGAGGTCAAGTTCTGTTTTGGAGTTCCTTGTTGTTTTGAGATTGGCATCGCCCAATAAGAGAGTGTCATCAGTGAATTGAGCATGGCTAACCTCCTTGACTATAGGGGCTACTCTTATGCCTGGTAGGACTCTGCTTTGAAGACAACTCTACAATTGGAAGCTTAGCACCAAGGCTTGAATGATGTAGAGCACAAGGGAGAGAGGGCAGCATTGCCTTAGCCCTCTTGAAGACTGGAAAAACTTGGGAGGCCGACCATTTATCAAAGGGGAAATCCAAGGGGCTGTAACATAGGCCTTAACCCACTCAATGAACTTCTGATTGAACCCGAAATTCCTCATGAATGCAAAAAAAAAGTCGTGTCTGACCCTGTCGAACGTGTTGGCTAGATCCAACTTGATTACCATGCCCTTCTCTTTTTTCTTGCAGCTGGTATGGATGGCTTCTTGGACTAGAATAATGTTATCTAGAATCTGTCTCCCTTTCACAAACCCTCCTTGATTTTCAAGAATCGATTTTGTCAAAATTCTTTTGAGCCTGTTAGCCATTATTTTGGTAATGATTTTATAACCTGTGTTACAAAGGGATATAGGTCTGAATCTGTTGCAGTTTTTAGCTCCTTGTTCTTTTGGGATGAGGGTCAGGAAAGAAGAATTTGTGCTGCCACCCAATTTATTGCAGCTCTGAGACTTCATAACCATTCTACACAAATCCTTTTTTATTATATCCCAGTAGTGAGTGTAGAAACGGGCTGTAAACCCATCCGGCCCAGGCGCTTTGTCTGGATCCATATTGAAGATGGGTTTCCTGATTTCGTTAATGCTAATAGGTCTGTTCAGCATCCAATTGTCATCTTCATTAACCAGGGATGGAATTTCTGATAAAGGATAGGATTTAGAGTCCAAAACCTCCATATCGGGTGCTGAGTAAAGGTTCTTGAAAAAGGAATGGGCCACCTCCTTGATGCCTTGGGAGTCCTTAAAGACTTGATCTTTCCATTGAATCTCATTGATGGAATTGTAATTTTTCCTTGCCTGGGTTTAATTGTGGAAGAAAGTTGTGTTTTTGTCTCCATCTCGCAGCCATAGCGCTCTTGATTTGACTCTCCAGTAAATTTCCTCTTCTCTGCAGCTTTTATGGTACTTCCTTTGGATCTCGGATTCTCGGCTGAGTAGTTCCTGGGTGACTTGGGCTTCTTCCATGATTAGTTGGTGCCTTTCAAAGATCTTCTGAGTTCTTTTCCTTTCGTCCATGGGAGAGCCTAGCTTTTTTTCCCACATTTTAAGGTTAACTTTGAGTCTTTTGAGCTTCTCTTCCTAGACGAAAAATGGGGACCCGGAGATAGGAACATTCCAGGTGTTTTGAACTAGGTTGAGGAAGCCATATTGACCTGTCCAAAGTGGGAAAAATCTAAACGGAATAGGGCCTAGCGTTGAACCAGGAAAAAGGGAGAGGGAGATAGGTTTGTGGTCCGAGGTGTAATGCAGGAGAATCTTGGAGGACTCCATGAGACCTAGGTTAAGAAAGGAGGAGTGGATAAGGAATCGATCAAGACTGGCTGCTATGTGACCTAGTCCTATTCTTTTGTTGGACCAAGTATATTTCCCGTTGGTTGGTGAGATATCTTCCAACTCCCAATCTGTCATCAGATCTTCTACCCATTCTCTAGCAGGGTCCCAGACAATAGAACCCCCTTTCTTCTCAGCCAGCGAGAGGCTCACATTTAGATCTCTTGCCACTACTAAGTTCTCAATATTCTGTCAATTAAGAAATGATTTTAAAGAGTCCCATCATTCTTTCTTCTCATTAAATGAAACGAGGACATACAAATTAAAAAGACTTACCAGATGTCCAGAGCCTTTATGGTACAGTTTGGTAAATAACCAATGGGTGGTTCCTGCTTCTTCTACTAGATCGAGCTTTGCGGAGTCCCAGAAGGTTGTTAATCCCCCCAAGGCTCCTCTAGCACTTACTGCCCATCCAGGGAAATTCTTCCAGAACACATTGCTTGCCCGGAGGAGGTCTTCCTCCTCCATTTTCGTCTCCTGGATAAGGAGGACTTCTGGTCTCACAATCCTTACTAAGTCCCTCAAGGATTCCTCTTTCAGTTTGCTTCCCAGTCCTCTGCAATTCCAGGAGACGTATTGCATTATTTACCTGGATGTGGTGGGAGACCTCCCTTTGGTGTCTTCCCTAGTTTCGCCCCCGATCTGGTATTCACCATATCTAGGATTGTGTACTGTGTGCCTTGAACCACTTCCTTGTAGGATTGCTCTTCCCTTCTCTTCTTTTCAGTCTTCCTTCCCCTCTTTGGCTGGTCTGGTGTTCATTTTGGGCTGCTTACTTCTGTGTCCTCCTCCTCCGGGGTTTCAGCTCCTGTATCCGTATCCAAACTGATATTTTCCTTTTTCGGGCTGGGACCCGTGGAGGGTGAGATTGGTTCAACTGGGACCGGTGGCGTTTGGTCTTTCTCTCCTTTTGGTTCATTTGTGGGGTTTGCTTTTCGCTTGGGGCTTCTTGGAGGTTTTTCTTTGGATTGTCATCTTTTGATGGTTCCTGGGTCATTTTGTCCTTGCTTTTAGCATTATATGATTTTTTCCCTTTCTTCACCTTCTGCCAGCCTTCTGTGTCTTCTTTCCCGTTGGTTTTCATTTTGGGGCAGTGTCTTTGGAAGTGTCTGTGCTCCTGACAGTTTTGACACTTGAATGGCAGGTGCTCATAATCTAGTTTCTGATAATGAGTCCAAGTTCCAACAGTTAGCTTTACTGCTTCAGGGAGGCCCACCTCAAGATTGACTTCCACACAGATTCTAGTGCAAGTGTACTGTCCTTTGTTTTCATCTCTGTCAATGAACCTGCCAACTTCGTTCCCTATCCTTTGCAATGATTCGAAGTCCCAGCAGTGTATTGGAAGGTTAGGTAGTCTGACCCACACTGGCACTTCCTTGGGTGTGTCCACCAATGGATCAAAATCAGGTGTCCATTTATTCAAATATAGCCCCTGTGTCCCCAAGAAGTAGTGGTCATTCCTGAAGATTAAGTCTCGATATTCTTCTGAAATGAACTCGAACACAAAGAACCCTCTTCCAACCGGATAGCAGGTAACTCCGTGTTCCATATTTGGCCTCCAATTCCATTGAATCCAGTCATCTGTAGTCTTGGTGGACGGCCAAAGACCCATAAACTGACCCACTAAACCCTTTTGTGCCAGTGCCACAACAATTTTCATTGGTTTCTCTTCGGGTAAAGCGATTTCAGGGATTTCCTCCAACTTCTTGATAAATTTTGAAATCACCGGAGGGGTGGACCTCTTCCCTCTACTGTTGACAAGCCTTCGGAAGGCATCCTCGACCGACCTCGAAGGAGGGGGGGCAGCCTCCCCGCCCCCTGGCGCTGCCATGGAATCACTCTACACTCCGCACCAGCACCTAACCCTAACTCACGCTCCCGCTCGCACCTTCAATTTATTGTCAATCCCCCATGGCTAAATTGTTACACAAAATTCTCCAACAGTCATGTGGGTGACCATATGGAAACATCTGTAGATTAAGGTCGGTTGTTATTCATGTCAACCCTTGAAGAAATCCCCATATCACAAAGGTTGGGTAATGGACCCAAGATTGTTTGATGTAAAGATGACTCATTATTGTCTTGTCATGGTTAATAATAAGTAGAAATGGATGAAATCCAAAGTGGTCCCCTTATGGTGAAAGCCCTCACGGGAAGATGCTTTGTGGATTAAGTTATCCTAGAAGTATGGTTAGAGAACCCATGCTTATTTGTGGAATAATGAGATGAAGGTTAGTGTCAGGCTGCTAAATTGAAGCTTTTAAGTGTCCTGAATCACTAAATTGTCAAACCAGGGTTGGTATACTTCAAGTTGATACACAGTATGTGCAGGAAAGCGTCTAGTCTTTATTTGAATGCTATCCTAAAAATAAAACATGCACCTATTCTGAAAACTTGAATTCTGATGACTAATTCAAAACTGAGCATTTCCTACGAAATCATAAACAGRAGCAAAACAGTCTAGTACTCAAAGGCTAAGATTGYTATTTCTATTCAAAAGCACAGTTCTACAAAATCATTCTACCTCTATGTTCAACCATCTACTATCAGCATTTTCGTTCAAGGCATGACACACAGAGTACTGTCTAAACTGCATCCATTCTGGGCATTCAAAACAAATCTAATGTTGTCTATAGGAAAGCAAATCTAATGCTATCTACAGGAAATCAAGTCTAATGCTATCTACAGAAAATCAAGTCTAATGCTATCTTCAGAAAAACAAATCTAAAAGCAAATCTAATGCTAACTACAGAAAAGAAAATCTAATGCTAACTACAGGAAACAGAGTATGATGCTGCTAACTTGTACCAGGAGCTCCTTCTATCCTAACTGTAACCTATCTATCCTAAGCACACCAAACAACTACTGAAAGCAAAGTGCATGCTACTCTAAGTTAAGTGCGAAAAGAAAGCGAAAAGCCAAGCAATCATATGCATATGCTAACTCTACAGGCATCAGTACTGCGTTTA
>JZKD02S1399883.1:0-11279 GCA_000966675.3 Picea glauca
AATATTTCTATTAAAATGTAATCAACAGAAGTGAACGAATTACAAACTTCTGTGTCAGCATGGTTCAGAACCAAGAAACCAAGTCCCTTCCAGTTGGGCCTCCACCACTTCAATCCTCCACCAAAGGCAAGGTCATATAAGAGAGACAATGAGTTTCTCAATCAAGTAGGGAAGAGCTTGGGGGATGAACAATGTGTTCAGACTTAAAAGGACAGAGGGATGCAGACTCAATATGAAGTGAATAATTTCTCAAGAGTAACTTTGTTCTCAAAGTTGAATTCTTCTCCTCTTTTCCATAGCTCAGATATGGCCCATTTATAGCATTCAAATGGAATTGAAGGGTCAATTCGAAACATTTCCATTATATGGAAGGTCAAGGATCATGGATATTGTGACGTGACATGGAAACTTGACACCATTTTTTAAATTTTGGGCACAAAACCCGATGTATGTGAGCTGTAATGGTGCAACTTGTGTATACATATGCTATATAATAGTTAGGGCATGAATATGTGGAAAACTATTGTTTTTAGCTCTAGGATTTGCAAAAAGGAACTTCAAGTCTACATAGGGAAATGGAAAAAGGCCTTCTAAGAAACTTTCCATAGGATGAGGAAAATATTGCTATAATAGATGACCCCTAATGTGTGAGGTCAGAGGAGTATCTGTGATGGTCGAAATACATTATAATACCCATGAGTGGAGTAATGGAGACCCAGCTAGACGAACTAGTTGCTCATGAGAATATTACAATCTGTACTGACTTTGCGTAGATGGATGCTAATTTGAATTACACTACAGATCCATGTGAAAATATACCAAACAGATGTTCATGGCCATGAATAGGCAATACAAAGGTGGCTACATGCCGAATTTTGTCATAGTCATGAACAAGGCCCAGTAAAACCAGTCTCAAAATCAGTATGAAGATATTTGTATAAAATGGAGTACAATTTGATCCCCCGTGATCACTGAAGTCACATAGGTACTGGTCCAATGAAAGATAGAAACCGCTTAGGAAAGATGCGAATATGAACTGATGTCTTCAATTCTTCTACACAATCCGCCAAAGGTGCAATTATACACTGTGTGAATAAATGATTTGAGGTTGAACATAATGAGACTTCATTTGATTACTGATCATTAAGGTGTACCATTAACAAATGCGAGACAACCTACCGATAATGAAAGTAGGTATTAAGTCATTGAGTACATTATTACAAGTGTGAATAAAGGTATCAAGGTAAAACACTTGAAGAATCCATCGATCAGGAGACATTGATGTATTCCCAACTGTCGATGGCAAGAGAATATTCCACTAATGACTGCAATCCTCTAGGTACTCATAGGACTCTAGGTCTCATTTCCAAAATAGATGGGTTGAAGTCGATGTAAGTTGACCTGCTGAAAGGAGAGAATTGAGGCATCTCTTATCATTAAGCATGAGGTACAAAGCAAGATCTTGATGATTTGGAGGAAATCAAATGAAGAATATGTTCACGAACCAATGACCCTGTGCATCTTTCATGTGTACCAGATGCAAGTGGTACACAAAAAATACCTTATGAATAGCAGCCAATAAAGAAAATTGCTGACAAAAGAGAGAAAACCACCAATAAGGATAATGGCATCCAAGTCACTGCACGAATCTTGATGTGTGAATATATTTCTTGTCGTTGAACACAAGGGAAACCTCCCAGTCAACTATCAATAATGAAATGTCTAGTATTGGGTTCAAGGTTATCTACCAATGATGAAAGTAGGACCAGGCTGCACGATAGGACTACAGTTTCATGTAATTCTGAGATATAGTGAGGGTATGGATGACATGAAAAGTCAAGAGTTCTGAGGAATGGCCAACACAGGTTGATAGACATCCTTTGAACAAGAGCATGAGACATATGGAAGACTCTGGTAGCATAGACTCAATGATGAATTTTTGAGATGCAGGAGGCATCAATCAAACTCTCCATAGGGACTGGAAGAGTAACCAGTTGGGGGAGTAAACTCTACATAACAAGCTTAGCTTCCTAAGGTCATGCTAAACCCAAAATTTTTATGACAAGTGAACTCAAAAGTTTTGTGCTATGTTCAAAGGCCACACAACTGCTACCAATATAAGATAATAATCCTTCCCCACCCATCTTTTTTTTGTTTTTTCATAGTCAAATGAATGCTATGATACAGAGGAGGAAATGAGTGTCACAAGTAAGCAACTGGTTCTAGCAGTGGAACATACCTATGCTCAATGCAAGGAGGTTCATGCAGGAGATGGACACTCGGGGGATGATGATGCAAACTACTAAGGTGATAGGATTATAATGAAAAAGAGAGAACCGACAATAGGCTCAATACTGCAAGCAAGAGAATGAGATGCAATTACAAGTTAACGCCAAAAAAATTCCTTTTTCATAATCTTAGTCTACTTGGTTTGAAAAAGGCATAAACTTACACCAAATAGACGTCCTTTCAAATCCAATTTACAAGTGTGAAAGAGACAAGTTCACTCGACAATATTTTCTCTTTTTGAGATAGTCGGAAAAGAGATTAAACCAGACTCGTTGGGAGCCCTCTATGTATAGGTCAACATACTTATGAGTAATAAATGAGGTTTGAACATAAATTCATGTATTAGCTACAAGGGACTCCCGATCTTACGAACAAAAATCTCTGCATGGGAACCGAATGGAGCAGGGGATCTAACTAGGGTACCCATGTTTGGTAAGGCTCTACCATTCAATAATGACACTTCTAGTTGTAGATAGAAGGTTCTGTGTCGTTATTAAATGTGTTCGTACCTAAGGCATATGAGTTGCAGTCATAGGATGATGCAAGTGTGTATAATGGATTGGTGACCTATCCTATATGTTGAATGACGACAATACCTATCCAAAATTATGAACGGGAAACAAGGCGGTGAAAACCACCAAAAACCAACTCCATCCATTGTCGTATTAGTCCATTAGGCTAAAATATTAGACAAAACTATGTAAAGTGGGTAAATTATTTTCTATAAATATTAAAAAAAAACCAATTTTACTATACCATTTGTATTTTTTACCCAAATAGTGCATTTTGGACCAAATTTCCACCGAATTTCAACTGTTGATTGTGGGAGCCATGAGCGATGAAATAAACAACCGTCTGGACCAGGTAATTCATCTTGCTCCTCTCTTTATTTCTATTGGATTAAAATTTGCAATTAGGTTTGCTTTTTTGAGTATTTTAGGGAACAATTTAGAAACTAAGGTATATGCGGGCTATAGATCAATGTGTTGTGTATACACATACCTATACACTACTGTTTGCAAAGCAACCAACGTATAAGTAGCCCTATACATGATTGTGTAAATTGTATCTCGCGTACATGTATGTGAATAAGGTTTTTTAAATGTTGCTAACTCAAAAAATGGTTTGAATCTTGCAGGATGGTGCTAGAGTGGAGAGAAAGAGAGCATGAAGAGGTGGAAGATGCAGTGAAGAGAGATCCAAGGGCCCAAATGGCCTTAAAATGATGTGGTATATACAATTTTTAGGCTCTCAAAGGTATGAGGGCTCAAGTTAGACTACTTCAGCTGCTTGTGAACTACTAGGATCCAGATACTGATACCTTCAACCTTGATGGACAACCATTGAGGATTTAATTTGAGGACATCTACTTTTTGATAGGATTTTCACGTCGGGGTGAGGTGGTCAACCTCAAATCCTAGGGAGTTGGGAGCAACATGAACATAGAGGATTACATAGCCACTCATTGCATTGAAGGGACCAAGAAGGTAGAGGGCCAACTCTTGATCAGAGCGATCAACAATCTGAGTCTCAAGATTGTTATCCTAGTGTTGACACAAATCACATGGTCAACCTATTTGCACCATGAATAGAGGCCACTTATGGTCTATTCAGTGGAGTGTTTTCGGCCCACGGTTTACGACTGGTACACCTCACTGCTGGCCAACATGAAGAGCCAACTAATAGACTACAAACTGGGTAGAAAGAGGAACTTCAGGTTCGCATCTATCTTGTGTAGTTTTTTATTCGAGTAGGTTCCAATCTTGGGCCCTAGAGTTGAGAATGTTCTGCATGGACCTTGTGATCCAACCATGGCATGGGGACTGAGGTGATGAGGCGACAGGGGGGGTGGTAGGGTGCCAACACCCTACAACAATGAGTTTTACTTCTGGTGGAGTCGACAGGTGATGGCTCTGGAGGAATACCCTTATGATGGGATTGAGTTCAGAGAATATCCAGATATGTCATTACCACTAGGTTCCGCCTATAGAGGCATAGGTATGCCAATTTGTTTTTAAATATTTCATTTTTTTTTTGTATAAGAAAAAATATATATTTTTGGATGGTGTCAAGTACTAACTAAAAATGTATGTGGCGTAGACATGGGTCCACAACATTCGGATGGACTTCCATGACACCGATAGAGGCACTGGGGGGATGAGCCAGCGGGAGGGGACGCTGATAAATTTCTTCAAAACATGCAGGGCAACCTGTCTCGTTTGACGCAGAATATTTCCATGGTTTAGGTAGAGGATTTGTCGAAGGTGATGCAACGACATGTGGTAGGTGTGCCCAATGCTTGGTTACAACTATTTCGGCATCTCGCAAATTCCATAGTATGCTATCATGACATTGATCTGGCACCACATGCATAGATGTCGTGATTACTATATGATTGATCATATATTTATTTTGAGGGTGCGAGCCCAATTTTGTACTATAACATCATATTTTTTGGAGAGATGAAATATACAAAAACATTGATCTTCAGATTTACTTATGTTACAATGTGTACATTGATGAAAGTGTTTTTTTTGCTTTAGTTATGTGACAAGTGTCAGCATAAAACAAAATTATCATATGCATCAGATACATGATTAGAACTTTTAGGCATGTGATAATACGTAATAAACTCAAAATTTCGTTCCAAAAGTCGTACCCATAAGAATCATTGGAGTAGAGTAGGGTATTTCACATGGTAACTATTTTTCAACTGACATACTACTAACTGGGAGTCTAGGCGAACTTCTAAAGAGTGAATATAATGTGAAATGGCATCGCATAAAAATTTATAACAACGTTATACTTGGCCACATTATTCATGGATGGCCCTAGGAAAATGCCACATGAAGACACCAATAGACCCTTGGGTGAGTAAACAACCCAAGCGATGGAAGCCAAGTTCCGTGTATGACGAATGGCCCCCTCTGCAAATCCTAAGTAGATTGAAGACTATGTTGACATCTACCAACCAAGGGAAAACTTGATAAGCAAGCCGAAGATAAAAAAGAGGGAAAATATATAACACTAAAATACATTAGTATACAAAGAGTTACACCTAAGATTGGGTCTCAAGCGTAATATCTTTTCAAATAGATCCCATTCCTGGGCTCAGTCAGGATTTTTCCTTCATAATATTCTAATTCATAGGCTCTTTTTTCTAAGACATGTCGCATGATATAGGGACCATGCCACATGGGGTTGAAATTTTCAGCCCCTAGTGGTTCTTTGGATTGGTCATATAGAAGCACCAAGTCACCCTCAACATACTGCCGAGGATAGAAAAACTTATCATATTGGACCTTGAAGGTATTTTATTCTCTTATATAAACATGGAGGCATCTTGACACTGCTCATTTAGACTCTCTAGGTGTACGAGGCGTTGTTCGAGATCGAAAGTGTCAGGAAGGAGAGAAACTTCCAATAGAAGAGAAGGGATTTCTCGTTCAATAGGTAGGATAGACTCCACACCATGAACTAACTGGAAACGAGAAAAACCAATGGAAGTCTTAACCGAGTTTGGTATGCCCAAAGTGTTGGGTAAAGCATGATATGCTAGTCAGATTTTCTCTAGCTGACAATTTTCTGCAAAATTGTCTTGAGAGACTTGTTCACGACCTCTACTTGTCCATTTTCTCATGGATAGTAAGGGGAATAATGACCATGTCTAAACCCCAGTTTTGATGCTAATTATTTCATCATTTCATTTTGAAAGTGACTAGCATGATCAATGACAATCTCACTTGGGATTCCGAACTTGGCTATAATTTAATTGAATATGAAGAAAGAAGCAGTATTACCATCGGATTTAACTGTAGTGATGGCCTCATCCCACTTAGTAAAGTATTCTATGACCACAATAATGTGTTGATTCCCCCGAGCCGAAGTTGGGTTGCAATCCACAAAATCCACCCCCCACATGGTGAAGGGACATACGATAATGACTGGAAGGAGAGGGGCTGGATGCGAGCGAATTTTCCAAGTGACCACCTGTTAGGGGTGACACTTCTTAACTTCTTTGACACAATATTTAAAAATAGACGACCAAAAATAACTGGCTCGAAAAATTTTATGGGTTGTCACAAGCCTGGATATATGACCACCACAATCCCCACTGTGGCAATCATTTAGAACCGACTCGGCTTCTTAGTGAGTCAAACAATGATGCAAGACATTGTCTACTCCTTGACGATACAGAGTCTCACTGATGATAAGGTAATTCTTAGCTTGGTATCGTATATGTCATCGGTCATCTCACGAGAGATGATGAGGGAACTTCAAAGTTTGAATATAGATAACAATATCTCCATACCAGGGGTTCAACGATGAGACAAGGAAAATGTGTTCATTTGCGAAGGAATCAACATGAATAACATCCTCATATAACCGAGGGAAGTCATATATTAACTCTGCAAAAATTGGTGATTTTTTGGACTTTGCAGAAGCGAAATCGAGATCAAATTCTGGTAGAATGACAATCCATTTATTGTACTTTCCCCCTATGATACACCTAGTAAGGACGTATTTAAATGGATTGACATCGACAACCACAATAGTTTTTCAAATCAATATATAGTGTTGTAATCGTTGAACTGCATGAACAACAATCAAAGCTATAAGCTTTTCAACAAGAGAATATTTGAGTTATGGGCCAACTAAGTTTTGATTAAGATAGTAAATGACGTGCTCACGGGGCTTTTCATCCTCCTGAACCAACACCATGTCAATCATCTCTTTGGGCATGGTGATATAAAGTAGGTAATATTTGTTGTAGTTTGGAGACTTCAATAGAGGCGTCGATACCAAGGATTTCTTCAAAGCATCGAAGGATTCCCGGGCTCGCTCATCCTAGATAAAAGGAGTGTCCTTCTTTAAGAGACACATGAAACCCTTAGTAATATTGGCATAGTTCACTATAAATTGTTGTAAAACGTTATCTTTTCCCTGTAAACCTTGAATTTGACGAATAGTGTGTGGGGGAGGAAATCGAAGTATTTCCTCAATATTTAATAGATATACTATGATCCCAGTCTCAGAGACTAAAAATCCTAGAATTCGACCTAACCTAAAGCAAAATATGCATTTATGAGGGTTCAAATGGATGTGATAATGGCGACATCTTTGAAAAACTAGTTGAAGGTGTTTAGGGTGATCCACTCTCTTATGAGAGTGAGCAACAAGATCGTTGAGATAGGCTTCGACTATATGCTTGAGATTGTGAAATGTGAAGGTCATAGCTCGTTGGAAGTTTTCTCGGACGTTCTTAAGGTCAAAATGCATCTTCTGGTATGTGAATGTAACCCAAGGGAAAATAAATTTTGTCTTATATTGGTCCTTGGGCTTAATCTGAATTTGGTTATACCCTGAAAATTCATCCATAAATGAAAAAACTTCGCTTCCTGCACATTCATCGAGAATCTGATCAATAAAGGGTGTCAAGAAGTTGTCTTTGGGACAGGATTTATTCAGGTCACGAAAATCCATGCATACATGGATGGTCCCTTTATTTTTATTCAAAGGAATGGGATTAGATACCCATTCAATCAAGGGAATCGGGTAGATACATCCAACGTTAATCAATTTCTCTACCTCTGCCTTAATAGCAGGGGCCTTCCTAGGATTGACATCTCTAAGTCATTGTCAAACAAGCTTAGCATTTAGGTAAGTTTTAATCTCATGTTTGACAATTTGAGGGTCGATTATCGACATCTCTTCATACGACCAAGTGAATACATTGCAAAATTCTTTGAAGAGCTTGGTGTAGATCATAATTTCTTTCGACGAACAATTTGCACCGATGTATACATTTTCAAACTTACCAGAAATATGAGAGATATCGATCATGATGGTAGGAGAGATACTCTCCATGTTTCCTTCAGCATAATTGTTGTGCGTATCAAGTGGAACTATGGCGTGACCAACTATCTCGCTCAAGGTAGATCTAAAATCATTTTGTTCGATTCTGACAAGCTCTGGGAGAAATTAAGAGCGATGATGCATATCATCCCATGGCCTGTCAGAACCATTCATGGCCTCTACGATAGCTTCATCCAAAGGTAAATTCTCATCGAGGCAGTCATGTGAACAAGACGATGAAGTGGCCCACATGAGATCTGGAGCAAGATCCTCCTCGTTTGTCTATGAGGCAATAAGATCTAGATCGATGGAAGAATCAAGAATAGCCTGATATGCTATCTATACTATCGATAATGGCATGGCCATTCCAGTATGTGACTAACCTTCACAATATGCATTCAATGAAGGTAGGGTCCAAGGATCGTTAAAATACAAAGTACGAAATGGAACAGACCTCTTTGACAAAGCAGACCTACTGGACATGGCATATATATGATGAACCAGTGCCATGAAGTCGAAGGTACCCATAAGGGATGAATACATTCTGACACCAATATTCTCAGTTGTCGACTGAGAATTGTGGATCACGGGGATCAAAACTCCAACCGATGCATTGGGGCTAGTGTACGCAAAGGAAAATTGGTCGATTGTCACGATATTCCCACCATGAGGAAAGCAAGAGTGTGGAAGACATATGATATGATTGCAGTCATAGCATAAGTCCAATTGTGTCTTAGTAACAAGTTATAGTTGAGGGTTTCATCAACCACCTTGACATCCACCTCTACCATCTTCCCACCTAATTGGACTGGGAAGGTAGGAAGAATACCATCAGGGCAAAAGGAACAACCCTCAAAAGTGGTCAACATAGTCAGAGATTGAGAAAGGGTCGGAGAGTCAAGGGATTTCCAACAGACCAGGGACATCACAAATGTTGCAACGCCTTCATCAACAACAATATGTTTGACGATATACTTTGAGTAACCCACATGGATTTGGAATGCCACATGGTAAGGAAAGCAGGGATTTACATCTGTGACATCAAACTTGGTAACTTTAGAGCCACAAGGATCTAGAGCTCCTAACACAGATAACAAGGAATTTCTCTGTGAAGGACACATCTAGAGTACCTCTAGAGCCAACATCACACAAGGGGTTTGACCCAGGTCCTCAACAATAGAGTAATTCTGGGTGGCTCTAGCATTAGGATTGTGGTTAGATCACTTGAGTACTCCTTTCAGAATACGAGGCATGGGCTCTGGTTTTTCGATTTGTAAAGGCATCTATGGAGGAGGGGGAGACTCTAGACCAGGTAGAGTCTATGAAGAACTGTAATCGTGAGACCAAGTGGCTACATTAACCTCAGACTTAACCATATTCATGCATAGAAAATCACCATCTTGCGTCGGTGGGTTTTGAATCCCACTCGTTGAACTTACGACATTTGAGGAGCTCGAGGCCATGTGTTGATTATGTGAAAAAGGATTAGTCAGCACAACAGGTGGTAGAGACAAAATCCTCGCAGCTTCCATAAGTTTGGGGCATAATTGGGTAAGGTGATTCTTTGTACAAATATTGCAGGGAAACTTAAATTTCCACCTTTCTTTCTTTCCCTCACCAACTTTGTTATTCGACTTCTCATTATTACCATTGTCCTTGGGTTTATTATTATTCTTCCCACCCTTACTATTTTTACCACGTCCTTTCTTTTTATTCCATCATGGTTGTTGGTTACCATTCAGGTTAGTTGATGACTGCAAATAATGTACATCCATCGACTAAGTGGGAGTGGAGGACACACATGAAGCTGGCCCTCCTACAGACTGGTTTAGAGACAACTCTTTCAACTGGGTTTTCACTAAGTCTGCATATTTTACATTAGCAGAGTCTACAATGTCATCGGCATGAGGCCCGAGATTTTGTCTAGGGTCATAGTTTGACATCGATGCATCTGGAAGAATCTCGTTTAACATCCCAGATTGAACATATATAAGATCTAACTTTTGGGATTTAAAAATCACTTCTTGCTCATATGTAATCCCAAATGTAGAAACATCCTTCGAAATATAAGGTTGTAGAGACTTAAGGAACCACTCTAGTAGGAATTTCGGGGGTATCTAGGCCTATTTCAACCTCTTCCATCTATGCCACTCTTGGATGTGATCTGAGATATGAGTGGCTTTGTCTTGAAGTAAGGCCGACAAAAGTTCTATGCCAGCATCGTAATGAAACAACAATTGGAAGTGGTTGAGGAAGACTAAAACCATCTGATTAAAATTTCCATATGTCCCCCCTGGTAGCTCTATATACCATTTCACAGCAAACCTTGTGAGGGTGTGTTGAAACAATCTTAAACAAATAGAATCGTCGTTAAGGGAGTTCAAAGAGAACCAAAGGTGAAAATTAGTAGTGTGATCATCGGGATATTCACCAGTCTTGCCTTCGAATTTTGGAATATCTGAAGGAAGCTTGGTGGGGATGGGGGGCCATGTCGGATAGTGACACATAGGGTCATTCATCAATCTAGACAAGTATGGAAGATTGAGCATGGACAAAAAATGGAGATGGGGTTGTGGCATTGTTGACGGGTGAAAACGACCGTCCGTCAATTAAGAGAGTGGAACCGGTCCGGGGTTGTCTAATAACCCAAGCCGTTTGGTATGGACCACCCTGACGAGTTTAACGGCTCCGTTGGCCGCTCTGAGGTCTCCTTAGGAAGCCAAAGAGGAAAGCTGATCTGAGCTAAGTGATCTAACTAAACTAAATAAGCAAAACTAACTATAATAAACAAACTAAAAGAAACTAAATTAAATATAACTAATGAGACAAACTAGACTAAATATACTAATCTAACTATAAACAATTCAATAAACTAAAACTAACTACAAACTATTCTAACTATTATATATACAAAAGACTAATAACTCAAATCAAATATCTAATTACTAATTTAATTACAATTTATTCACAAATGTGCATTATCTACAATCTACAGATTTAAATAAAACCTGTGAAACTGATGTGCTTGCTGTCCTAAAACAACGAAGGATAACTCTTTTTTAATTTTATGATTTATGAATAAGAAAGTAAATTAACTGAAATTAGACGATCTAATATATTAGTTAAATCAATTA
>JZKD02S1399894.1:0-11279 GCA_000966675.3 Picea glauca
ACAAATTGGAACATGGTGTACATTTGGACCACAAATAATTTATTAAGATACATTAATATAAATACATTTTAAATAAATATAAACAAAATCTCTTTAAACTTGAACTTGACTTTCTTGAGCTCCTAGATTGGTCGCGGGTTCCCGGGTTAGCCGACTGCCACATCCTCATCTCCATCTATATCGTCACATCATGGGCCCGACTGACCACGATACCTTTCAACACTTAGCCAATTATCTCAATGCGGGGTCCCGACTTAGCGCTATCAAATTCTTATGCCCCATGTTCCATGATATACATGTTGCACACAACACTTCTGTGATATACATTTTGCACCCAACACTTCCGTGATTTACAATTCGACATCAGGCTCCTGGAACTTGCAAGCTTCACTATACCTGGGTTCACAAAAGTTTCAAACCATTTATCACTCGCTTCAATCCCCGCCCTTCCCAATGCACATTCATTATTCTTTTACTAGCGACAACTCAACACACAGGTTTGCTTATTGACATTAATAAGCAAAAAACGCATTCAACAACGATGTACAAGAGTCCGACTGACTCCCAGGTTGGCGCTATTATAATTCTTGCACCCAAAACTTCTATCATCTACAATTATGCAATATACATCTTGCACCCAAAACTTCCGTGGTCTACAAATCCTTCACAAATTGGAACATTGTTTACATTTGGACCACAAATAATCTATTAAGATACATTAATATAAATACATTTTAAATAAATATAAACAAAATCTCTTTAAACTTGAACCTGACTTTCTCGAGCTTCTGGATTGGTCGCAGGTTCCTCGGTTAGCCGACTGCCAGATTCTCACCTCTATCTATATCATCACATCGTGAGTCCGACTGACCGCGGTCCCTTTCAACACTTATCCAACCATCTCACCGCCAGGTCCTGACTTAGCGTTATCGAATTCTTATGCCCTCTGTTTCGTGATATACATGTTGCACACAACACTTCAGTGATATACATTTTTCACCCAACACTTCCGTGATGTACTTCCACAACCTTCACTATACCCGGGTTTACAAAAATTTCAAACCATTTATCGCTCTCTTCAACCTCCGCCACATTCCCATCCTTCCCAATGCACATTCATTATGCTTTTAGTAGCGACAAATCAACACACAAGTTCGCTTATTGCCATTAATAAGCAAGAAACGCATTCAACCGCGATTTATGGGATTCCCAACGACCGCCATTGCTTTTCATACCTAACCAATTCTATGGCTGTCAGTTCTCGGGTTGGCGTAATGAACTTTCCTTCCTCGTGTTCCATCATATACATCTTGCACCCAAAACTTCAGTGATCTACAATTCCATAGTTAACCAAATTTATAGCCGTCGATCCCCGCATTGGAGCTATTATAAATCTTGCACCCAAAACTTCCGCCATCTACAATTCCGTGATGTACATCTTGCACCGAAAACTTCCGTGGTCTACAATTCCTCCAGCTAGAAAGCTTCACTCTACCCGACTTCACAAATATTTCAAAGCATTTATCACTGCCTTCCATCCCCGCTACCTTCGCGCCTTTCCCAATGCACATTGCTTATGCTTTTACTAGTGATAAATCAACACACATGTTCGAACAAAATGGGCACTAAACCCTTGCTAATATTTTTTAAACATCTTTTCTAATTACCGTTTACTTACTATACTGTTAATTCTGTTTTTTTAACAATATTCCTCGACTCTCCCCATTTTCCAAAAATCATTACCATGAAAAATTATAAACGGCCAACTATCATCTCCATAACTAAATCTACTTGGCAAGGACTATGCTGCCACACACAACACTTGTCTTATAAAGATGGAGATGGTAAGTTGTGTGGTTACAAGTACGATAGGGGTAGTTACGCTTACTGTACCCGTCACTGGAATATTAGTCAAATTAATTCAAAATGCAAGGCTCGGGTAACCATGGGGAAAACCATGAAATTTGTGCAGTGATAATGAGGGTTATCATGGACACACCTTTGTAGGAGAGTTAAATCAAATCGATAGTACATATTATGTGGACTCACAACATCATGAATAGCGTAAGTCCTAGCTGTATTCCTTGTATAACACTTTGCAAAATGAGTGTGGGGCATACGATTGGTGGTTTTCTCAAGTCCCAGTACTTCGAGAGGTTCATGAAGGGAATTCACCCCAGGCATTCAATAAAAGGCCAGGCCAGACTCGAGAAGAAATCTTTTTGACTTGATAAGCTTGCCAGAAATTCAAGAAATAGTCGGGCCAGAAATTTTTTCGGGTCTGTTTCATAATAGAAAGTATTAAACTCGATTTTACAGCTGACGCGCATCTAAAAGTATTAAACTCGTTTTTGGCATACTAGCACCTGCTAAGGATTCCTTATTTGACATGCTGGAGGGTTTCTTTTATGACAAACAAATTACCCTAAACTCACCGGGATTTGATCTCGTCACTTGCCTCTGGAAAATAAAGAAAATCCTGTTGGAATGGACCGCAGAGGGCTCCGTGAAATGACCTAGGTAAGGGGAGAATGGGTAGATTCTGGAAGGTCGAGTGATCAGTCGAGGGAGCTTTCTGTCAAGAAGGCTTGAATTATGGAACCAGAATTGGGGACCGCGGAGAGGGAAAGCGAACATCGAGGGTTTCACCATGTTATCAAACGAGAACACTCTTTGGAAAGGTTAATGAGTAGAATTGAAAGAGAACGAGAACATGAATTTAAAGGAAGGCAGACAGAAGGAGCAGAGGTTCGGTTCACGAGGAAAATTGAAAGGGAACGGGAACGAGAATTTAAAGGGAGGGAGACAGAAGGAGCAGAGGTTCTGTCGACAGGGACAATGGGAACGAGAATTTAAAGGGAGGGAGACAGAAGGAGCAGAGGTTCTGTCGACAGGGACAATGCAAGGGAAAGGGTTGATTCTTCTTCACGAGGTGGGCGACAGTTGGACCTTGTCAGCCAAAATAGAACTACACCTGGCGAGCTTACTTTCAACTCTAAACCTATTACTACCAACTTGAAAATTTTGCTGGAGAAAATATTCATGACACAAAGAGCATTGCTTTCAGTGTTTGTAATCACATTCTTAAGGTAATTTTCTTTGTCTCACTTCTATGTTTTCCTGTCTAATTAGATTGTGGAATTTTACTTCAACTCAGTTGTCCCAGAAGCTCCCTTTTTCCCATGTTTGTTTGGTGTTTAGCTTTTTCAATGCAAGTATCTATGGCTATTACATAACCGAGAATATCGGTGTTTTTGGTTTCAGTAATTTATTCAAAATGTTAGCATCTCAAATTGATATTTTAGAAAGGTTTCAGACTAGGATTATATATCAATATTTACTGAAAACAAACTTTATATATTGAACTTACAAAGCTGCACCAAAATAGAATGTTTGAAAATATTGTATGTTGAAATATTGCCTGCAAGTGTGTATAGAGAAATGATTTGCGCTAAAAAAAAATGTCCTATATGCAGTTTAGTAATGAACCTTTTCATCTAGTTCTCTATCTTTGCATCTTTATTGAACTCAGGAGGTGAACCTAGGTTGATCTACTAGATTTGAGTGATTTTCTACTATTGCTCTTTGTTTGTTCAGTTTATATAAAATAACTTCTGAAAAACTTGCTATAATCCTAAATTACGTGGTATTCATTTATTGTTTTGAGTTTAGTTTAAACTGATCAGTTATATTTTTTATTTTTCAATTAGAAAACTAAATAAAATTTCCTAACGAAGTTGACATTCATTGTATTTAATCTAGGTTATTTTAGTGCATTATTTAATGGTTTCATTTAATTTGATAAGAGACTTGTAAGAGTGTTATCGGAGATTTGGCCAAAATTTGGATTAAAATTTGTGAATGAAGTTTATTAATTTTATTCAAGCTTGATTAAATTAGTTCTCTACATGTTCAAGAGGCATTGCTGGAGACGAAGTTTCATCTCAAATAAAAAACCTCTTAATGCAAACCCTTGTTTTTGGAGAGGCATTGCTGGAGAGGAAGTTTCATCTCAAATAAAAAACCTCTTAATGCAAACCCTTGTTTTTGGAGCCAATCACTACTGTAGTGACATTCACTTAAATATTTTATTCCATCTACTTATGCATTTCATTCTTGGAAGTGACATCTTAAACTGCTGGTAGTATTTCCCATCTTATTCTTGGTCATGTCATATTCCATGCTTTGTTGTTGATAGACATGATAACCTTAGTAAGGTGCATGTTAGAAGGAGAAATGAGCAATATAGTTAACTATAAATATAGATCTCTAGCCTAAACCATTCTGGGATTTCCAAGGAGGGAGGATCAAGTTGGAAATTCAAATAGTAAACCACAAATCAATGATCTGTAAACTGTCGTGGATATTCCATTGGATAGTTTGTTACAACAAATTGTAGATGTTGTCAATTATCTCTAGCCCGAATGGTTGTGTGACGGAGTGTTATCATCCCCACCTAGGTTCTATTCCTGTAAGTGACATGACAAAGCTTCTAGCTTCCATATAATTTGGGTTACCTTGGGTACCATCCTCAGAATGAGGGGAAGTAAAGCTTTGATCTTCTATAAAATCTGGTTTACCTTGGGTACCATCCTTGGAATGAGGGGAAGTACCCAATGGCTTTCCCTAGGAATTGCATTATGTGAAGAAGAAAAAAGAAAATAAAAGAAAGATCGTAAATGTTGCTGCAATACACTGTGAGCTTATCCTCTATTTTGGATTGTTTACTTATGATTAAGATGTAATATTATAAGCATAACGCTCAAAACATTGAAATGAAATGAGAATATAAGAGAAAAATGGTAGTATCAAAACAAGCACACATCAACACAATGAACACAATATGTACCCTGGGAAACCCAATAAGAAGATGTGGACTGTGCCTTGTGCTTGTATTCTTAGATATAAATGCAAGATACAAAGAAATATGGACTCACCATGGCTACAAGAGACACTGTGGCCTGAATGGATGCTATAGGGTCTCCTACTTTCCCTCTTTTGCTAAAGATTCCCACTCCTTTGCTTAGCTCATCTATGGAATAGTAAATTGATACAATATGAACAAAACACCTTCCTTTCATTGTGGTTCAATGTTTCACATGTTTTCATAGTCATCCAGGGCTAGGGTTATGGTTTTGCATGTCCTAAATTGATTAGGGTTAGGGTTTTGGACATCCTAGAATTTTCTTGAAAGTCCATACATGACTAGCTCCACATGTGTGAGTAATAAGAGCTGACATGGCATTCACTTGGTATTGTGGTGGTCAAAACATACGTTAGCTTGCAGGAGGCATAACTTCCTCATACAAATTCAATTGAGGTTCTCTTTGAACGGTTGAAAAGCTCTCAACGACTAGAACAACATGGGAGGGTTGGGAACTTTTTTTGCAAAGTTTTGATCCCAAAAAATACCATTTAATTTCTGAAATAGGTTCTAAAAGTTTGAGGAACCCAAATTTCCAAAATAGGATCTGCCCTTAAAATGGGCCCTACAAGTCCATGGATCCAATTTTCCACTCTAGAAAGTACCAAAACATATGGAAAACTATGTAGTGCTCCATTTTGGATCAATTAGTATCAAGTAAAATACCTTTGGATTACTCTCAACATCTTCTCATAGGGTTCCAAAAGATATTCCCTAGGGACAGTGGCACCAATCCTTTGCTTTCTATACCGAGGCTTGAGGAAATCAATATAAAACATAAGCTCCAGAGGCATACCTTTAAACCATTTCTCTCCCTGTATGGGAATCTCTGTGGCAACTGATATGGTCTCTTCTGATACTGGAAAGGTGACCCCTATAATGATTGTATTGACACCATTAAAGTTCAGGGCGAACTCCTTGGTCAACTACACGTTATACCCCTGGATTCTTTAACAAAATCTCATACACCCATCCTGCTCAAAAGACACCATGTATGCATGATTTGAGTTTACCAAAGTCAACTCTTGGGGTTCATATCTCAACACATTTCCTCCCTTGTATTTCTTCTTTTCCTATGATGTCATGGATCTACGATGTCTGCTTTGCAAGGTAAATTTCAAATTTGTTCAAAGCAGATATGTCTTAAAACTCAGTAGGAAAAATTGCGCAGCAAACTTAGCAGGGCTAGGGTTTGGGCTCTAATAGGTGAAACAGACCTGTGTTTTATGAGAGGCAAACTTATTCAGGAGATAAGCTTTCATAAATGATGGGCTCAAAAAAGTCTTTTTACACAACAAATAAGGCGAACACGGGACGCGCAACAAAAACAGAGCAACAGGGTTTGCGTAGCGAATGATACCACACAGGGTTTGTGTAGCGAGGGAAATCTGCACAGTGTTTGCGTAGCGAGGAGAGTCGTTTGCGTAACAGAGGGATTTAAAGCTTGCTCGAGAGACTATAGCTTATGCACAGGTCATGAATGCAGTGCAAACAAACAAAAGGTGGCAAATATGCATACATGAGTGGATAAGGAGCAGATTTAAAAAGGAAAGTACTTGTCCAAAGATGACAAGACCTCTCGAGCCAATTTAAGTAACTTGNGGACTATGCTGCCACACACAACACTTGTCTTATAAAGATGGAGATGGTAAGTTGTGTGGTTACAAGTACGATAGGGGTAGTTACGCTTACTGTACCCGTCACTGGAATATTAGTCAAATTAATTCAAAATGCAAGGCTCGGGTAACCATGGGGAAAACCATGAAATTTGTGCAGTGATAATGAGGGTTATCATGGACACACCTTTGTAGGAGAGTTAAATCAAATCGATAGTACATATTATGTGGACTCACAACATCATGAATAGCGTAAGTCCTAGCTGTATTCCTTGTATAACACTTTGCAAAATGAGTGTGGGGCATACGATTGGTGGTTTTCTCAAGTCCCAGTACTTCGAGAGGTTCATGAAGGGAATTCACCCCAGGCATTCAATAAAAGGCCAGGCCAGACTCGAGAAGAAATCTTTTTGACTTGATAAGCTTGCCAGAAATTCAAGAAATAGTCGGGCCAGAAATTTTTTCGGGTCTGTTTCATAATAGAAAGTATTAAACTCGATTTTACAGCTGACGCGCATCTAAAAGTATTAAACTCGTTTTTGGCATACTAGCACCTGCTAAGGATTCCTTATTTGACATGCTGGAGGGTTTCTTTTATGACAAACAAATTACCCTAAACTCACCGGGATTTGATCTCGTCACTTGCCTCTGGAAAATAAAGAAAATCCTGTTGGAATGGACCGCAGAGGGCTCCGTGAAATGACCTAGGTAAGGGGAGAATGGGTAGATTCTGGAAGGTCGAGTGATCAGTCGAGGGAGCTTTCTGTCAAGAAGGCTTGAATTATGGAACCAGAATTGGGGACCGCGGAGAGGGAAAGCGAACATCGAGGGTTTCACCATGTTATCAAACGAGAACACTCTTTGGAAAGGTTAATGAGTAGAATTGAAAGAGAACGAGAACATGAATTTAAAGGAAGGCAGACAGAAGGAGCAGAGGTTCGGTTCACGAGGAAAATTGAAAGGGAACGGGAACGAGAATTTAAAGGGAGGGAGACAGAAGGAGCAGAGGTTCTGTCGACAGGGACAATGGGAACGAGAATTTAAAGGGAGGGAGACAGAAGGAGCAGAGGTTCTGTCGACAGGGACAATGCAAGGGAAAGGGTTGATTCTTCTTCACGAGGTGGGCGACAGTTGGACCTTGTCAGCCAAAATAGAACTACACCTGGCGAGCTTACTTTCAACTCTAAACCTATTACTACCAACTTGAAAATTTTGCTGGAGAAAATATTCATGACACAAAGAGCATTGCTTTCAGTGTTTGTAATCACATTCTTAAGGTAATTTTCTTTGTCTCACTTCTATGTTTTCCTGTCTAATTAGATTGTGGAATTTTGCTTCAACCTAGTTGTCCTAGTTGTCCCAGAAGCTCCCTTTTTTTGTTTGTCCCTTTTTCCCATGTTTGTTTGGTGTTTAGCTTTTTCAATGCAAGTATCTATGGCTATTACATAACGGAGAATATCGGTGTTTTTGGTTTCAGTAATTTATTCAAAATGTTAGCATCTCAAATTGATATTTTAGAAAGGTTTCAGACTAGGATTATATATCAGTATCTACTGAAAACAAACTTTATGTGTTGAACTTACAAAGCTGCACCAAAATAGAATGTTTGAAAATATTGTATGTTGAAATATTGCCTGCAAGTGTGTATAGAGAAATGATTTGCGCTAAAAAAAAAATGTCCTATATGCAGTTTAGTAATGAACCTTTTCATCTAGTTCTCTATCTTTACATCTTTATTGAACTCAGGAGGTGAACCTAGGTTGATCTACTGGATTTGAGTGATTTTCTACTATTGCTCTTTGTTTGTTCAGTTTATATAAAATAACTTCTGAAAAACTTGCTATAATCCTAAATTACGTGGTATTCATTTATTGTTTTGAGTTTAGTTTAAACTGATCAGTTATATTTTTTATTTTTCAATTAGAAAACTAAATAAAATTTCCTAACGAAGTTGACATTCATTGTATTTAATCTAGGTTATTTTAGTGCATTATTTAATGGTTTCATTTAATTTGATAAGAGACTTGTAAGAGTGTTATCGGAGATTTGGCCAAAATTTGGATTAAAATTTGTGAATGAAGTTTATTAATTTTATTCAAGCTTGATTAAATTAGTTCTCTACATGTTCAAGAGGCATTGCTGGAGACGAAGTTTCATCTCAAATAAAAAACCTCTTAATGCAAACCCTTGTTTTTGGAGAGGCATTGCTGGAGAGGAAGTTTCATCTCAAATAAAAAACCTCTTAATGCAAACCCTTGTTTTTGGAGCCAATCACTACTGTAGTGACATTCACTTAAATATTTTATTCCATCTACTTATGCATTTCATTCTTGGAAGTGACATCTTAAACTGCTGGTAGTATTTCCCATCTTATTCTTGGTCATGTCATATTCCATGCTTTGTTGTTGATAGACATGATAACCTTAGTAAGGTGCATGTTAGAAGGAGAAATGAGCAATATAGTTAACTATAAATATAGATCTCTAGCCTAAACCATTCTGGGATTTCCAAGGAGGGAGGATCAAGTTGGAAATTCAAATAGTAAACCACAAATCAATGATCTGTAAACTGTCGTGGATATTCCATTGGATAGTTTGTTACAACAAATTGTAGATGTTGTCAATTATCTCTAGCCCGAATGGTTGTGTGACGGAGTGTTATCATCCCCACCTAGGTTCTATTCCTGTAAGTGACATGACAAAGCTTCTAGCTTCCATATAATTTGGGTTACCTTGGGTACCATCCTCAGAATGAGGGGAAGTAAAGCTTTGATCTTCTATAAAATCTGGTTTACCTTGGGTACCATCCTTGGAATGAGGGGAAGTACCCAATGGCTTTCCCTAGGAATTGCATTATGTGAAGAAGAAAAAAGAAAATAAAAGAAAGATCGTAAATGTTGCTGCAATACACTGTGAGCTTATCCTCTATTTTGGATTGTTTACTTATGATTAAGATGTAATATTATAAGCATAACGCTCAAAACATTGAAATGAAATGAGAATATAAGAGAAAAATGGTAGTATCAAAACAAGCACACATCAACACAATGAACACAATATGTACCCTGGGAAACCCAATAAGAAGATGTGGACTGTGCCTTGTGCTTGTATTCTTAGATATAAATGCAAGATACAAAGAAATATGGACTCACCATGGCTACAAGAGACACTGTGGCCTGAATGGATGCTATAGGGTCTCCTACTTTCCCTCTTTTGCTAAAGATTCCCACTCCTTTGCTTAGCTCATCTATGGAATAGTAAATTGATACAATATGAACAAAACACCTTCCTTTCATTGTGGTTCAATGTTTCACATGTTTTCATAGTCATCCAGGGCTAGGGTTATGGTTTTGCATGTCCTAAATTGATTAGGGTTAGGGTTTTGGACATCCTAGAATTTTCTTGAAAGTCCATACATGACTAGCTCCACATGTGTGAGTAATAAGAGCTGACATGGCATTCACTTGGTATTGTGGTGGTCAAAACATACGTTAGCTTGCAGGAGGCATAACTTCCTCATACAAATTCAATTGAGGTTCTCTTTGAACGGTTGAAAAGCTCTCAACGACTAGAACAACATGGGAGGGTTGGGAACTTTTTTTGCAAAGTTTTGATCCCAAAAAATACCATTTAATTTCTGAAATAGGTTCTAAAAGTTTGAGGAACCCAAATTTCCAAAATAGGATCTGCCCTTAAAATGGGCCCTACAAGTCCATGGATCCAATTTTCCACTCTAGAAAGTACCAAAACATATGGAAAACTATGTAGTGCTCCATTTTGGATCAATTAGTATCAAGTAAAATACCTTTGGATTACTCTCAACATCTTCTCATAGGGTTCCAAAAGATATTCCCTAGGGACAGTGGCACCAATCCTTTGCTTTCTATACCGAGGCTTGAGGAAATCAATATAAAACATAAGCTCCAGAGGCATACCTTTAAACCATTTCTCTCCCTGTATGGGAATCTCTGTGGCAACTGATATGGTCTCTTCTGATACTGGAAAGGTGACCCCTATAATGATTGTATTGACACCATTAAAGTTCAGGGCGAACTCCTTGGTCAACTACACGTTATACCCCTGGATTCTTTAACAAAATCTCATACACCCATCCTGCTCAAAAGACACCATGTATGCATGATTTGAGTTTACCAAAGTCAACTCTTGGGGTTCATATCTCAACACATTTCCTCCCTTGTATTTCTTCTTTTCCTATGATGTCATGGATCTACGATGTCTGCTTTGCAAGGTAAATTTCAAATTTGTTCAAAGCAGATATGTCTTAAAACTCAGTAGGAAAAATTGCGCAGCAAACTTAGCAGGGCTAGGGTTTGGGCTCTAATAGGTGAAACAGACCTGTGTTTTATGAGAGGCAAACTTATTCAGGAGATAAGCTTTCATAAATGATGGGCTCAAAAAAGTCTTTTTACACAACAAATAAGGCGAACACGGGACGCGCAACAAAAACAGAGCAACAGGGTTTGCGTAGCGAATGATACCACACAGGGTTTGTGTAGCGAGGGAAATCTGCACAGTGTTTGCGTAGCGAGGAGAGTCGTTTGCGTAACAGAGGGATTTAAAGCTTGCTCGAGAGACTATAGCTTATGCACAGGTCATGAATGCAGTGCAAACAAACAAAAGGTGGCAAATATGCATACATGAGTGGATAAGGAGCAGATTTAAAAAGGAAAGTACTTGTCCAAAGATGACAAGACCTCTCGAGCCAATTTAAGTAACTTG
>JZKD02S1399905.1:0-11279 GCA_000966675.3 Picea glauca
TTTAATTAAACCATGGTGGGATAGCCTGCCTGCAACTTTATTGGGCTTAGCCTTGACCTGATGAGCCATCTTAGATAAGATTATGTGGAGATAATAGAGCAGATTGAGTGGGTTTCTACCGGTGAAATGATTCATGAGTTTGAAATGGTAAATCATCACCCTATTATATCTACCTTCCCAAGTTATATAAACCAGAATAACTTTTAATAATTGTTGCCATTTCTCTTCAAGGAAAGACACAGGAATGTATTTCTTACATACCAAACCCTTGTGTTCTGGTTTGAAGTAGGACCTAAATTCAACATTCTTTGTGACAGTGGTTTTAAACCAGTTTTCTCTAGTCCTTGGAAGCTCTGTCACCTCAGTTATGAGGGCTTCATCCACCTGAAATTCATCTTGACCGATGACTTCTTTCCTTCCATCGAAATTCAGGGAAAAATCTTCTACCACCTACTGGTGAGAGCTCTGTAATTTTTTACAAAAATTATAGCAACATGCGTCCCTGAAAATTTGGCATACCTCCGGGTGCGATTCCATGTAACTAATATCGTCTAGCTCCTTCCTTAGAGTTGATCCTCCTTTCTTCATCTGTCACAATGTTCCTATACACCTACAATTGGAAAATCGGGTTTTGGGGGAAAATTACACAACATAGACTTAGGAAGATTTAGCTCGGCTGTGACAGGGACGAGAAGTATGAGGCGTGCATTAGAATGTGGCATCGATTACAAGGGATGAAAAATAGCGAATTAAGATTTGAAACAATCATGGTTGATGACTGTAATGATGAGAAGTATGTAACCATGTGATTTGATGAAACAACGATTTGAAAAGATTCGATATATCATGCAGAGATCAGCTCCCAGTCTCTAAACAGTTTTTTCTCCTGTCTTTTCGGTGACTAATTATAATTATAAAACCTCAAACCTGACGGTTTAAGCATGTGAAAGGGAGTACTGACTCCTCCCACACTCCTGCGATTTCAGTGGCTAAAATAGCCCTGAATTTCTTTGTTTAAGCTGTCRAAAGCTAAGGMTTTCKATAGCGAAGAAGCGCCTAAGCCACYGAAACCTAAGATTTGACTTAAATCAAATAAAAACRAAACCAAATGTTTTATCTAACTTTATTACATGCATAAAGCCCTMAAAAATGAGCTTTAAAATTAAAAAAATGTTTTTTTTTTAAATGACATCCTATCACCTAACATAAAACAACTTGATTTATTTATTTGAGGAGAYAACACTGGCTCCTATTGGRGGTSAAAGCCTCCCTGTGAGGTTTCAAGAACCACATAACCAATGCCTTTCTTGTAAGACAAAAATTCAAACCTATCTACTAGTGTTTCCATTAGGCATGGAGTTATTTTGCAAAAACAAAAACTGAAAATAAAATTTACAATGGCAAGGCTTTGAAGCCTTAGATAAAATAGAGTTTCAGAAAATGCCCATTGACAGGGCCACCAAATAGTTCTTCACCTTCCAGACTTTGCATAATGAAAGTGTTGTTGTGTTGTACTTGAGTTATCATGAAAGGACTGGTCCACAAAGAGTCAAACTTTATGTGCTTGGCTTTATCTTGTTTGAGAGCATCCCATTTTAGAACCCAGTCACCAACTTGAAAGTTGTCCACCTTTTCTTTTCTGTCAAAAGTATCCTTGATCCTCTTTTGATGAGCTTCTGATTTATCCACCAACTGTTCTCTGACTTTCTACAATTCTACCAAGTCAAGCATTCTTCTCATCATATCATTTGATTCAGTTTGTTATTCCTGAAAGAACTTAGCCACTGGTAGAACTAGTTGAATGGGGAAAATGGCATCAATGCCATAAACCATTTTGAAAGGAGAAGTTCCTATAGATTTCTTGTTAGTCACTATGTCGGCCCAAAGAGCAAACTTTAGTTTAGAATCCCAACTCCTTTGATTCTCCTCCAACAACTTTTTGATGATTCTGACTAGACTCTTATTGGATGACTCGGCAAGGCCATTGCCTTGAGGATAGTAGGAGGTAGAGTGTACCAATTGAATGCCAATTGACTTACACATGTCAACCAATGCATCAGCTTTAAAGGCTGTTGCATTATCTATCACTAGCCTTTTTGGGCAGCCAAATCTGATCAGGATGTTTTCATAGAGAAACTTCATGACGACTTGATGAGCAGCATTTCTAGTGGGGATTGCCTCTATCCACATTTTAAAATATTCAGTGGCTACCAAGATCCACTTATGCTGAACACTAGATGAAGGATTAATCTCGCCTATGAAATCTAAGCCCCACTATTGAAAGAGACAATTCACTACAATAGGTCTCAGGGGCAAAGATTTTAGTTGTTGCTTCCCTGTGAATCTTTGCCACTTATCACAAGATTTAACAAAGGTGCACACATCTGAAAAAAGAAAAGGCCAATAGTACCCAACCCTTAGTATCTTATGAGATGTGGTCTTCCAGTAATGATGGCCTCCACAAATACTTGAGTGGAACTGATGCATGACTTCAACTGACTCATCTTTGTCCAAACATCTCAACAGTAAACTGGAAGAATATTTCCAATACAAAAGATTATCATTAATGCAGAATTTAATTGCTCTGAGCTTAAGGGCTCGGGCTTGAGTCATGCTAAGTTCAGGAGAAACCTCCAACTTCTGTAAAAAATGAACAATACCTAAATACCACTCACATGAATACAAATTCTCGACCACCTATTGGCTGACATGTTGCTCTTTTGTTGCTACCCCTGTCTACAAACTTGTTGAACTTACCCTAATGAAATTTATGCCTAAAAGATCATAGTTCTCTTCTGTCATGAGCTTGGCAAGGCCTTGGCCTTTTACCAACTTGGTGGGCTTCACTTCTATGTCAAACTCAATCAGTTGTGCAATCCATTTAGCTCTCTTTCCATCAATATTAGGCTGGGTCAAGACATCCTTCACAGAGGTTGAAGGAACATAGGCAACAACCTTTGCATGGAGGATATACATTTTGAAAGCTTTTAATGACTTAATGAGAGCATAGGCTTGTTTTTCTATAGGATCATACCTTAGTTCAGCATCCCTGGGTGATTTGCTGAAGAAATCCACCAGGTGATCAAGACTTTCATCATCTTTTTGTAACAAGAATGTTGCCACTATGTCATAGGAAGCAAAAGAGAAAATATAGAAATTCTTGGTGTAATCTGCACTAATTAGAGTAGGAGATTCCATGATAGAATGTTTGATATCCTGAAATGAACTTCTTGCATTGTCTGTCCATTTGATCTCAAATCCCTTTTTTAGCATAGAGGTTATATGTTTCACTAACTTAGGGAAATTAGGAATAAAACTTCTGACAAAATTGATCTTACCGAGTAGGGATTGGATATCCTTCTTTTACCTTGGTATGGACAACTTCTGAATTGCTTCCACCCAAGATGGATCAATTTTCACTCCCTCTATTGAAACAATGTGGCCTAGGAGCTTACCCTTCTTGAGAGAAAATTGAGAATTTTTTGGGTTCATCGAAATCCCGAAATGTCTGCATTTCAAAAATACTCTTTTCAGATGCTTCATATGCTTTTCATGACTTTTGGAGTAAACTGTGATATCATCAAGATAGATGAGGACAAATTTGTCCTTCTCTCCCACAAAATCTATGTCCATGGACCTCTAAAAAGTGGCCCCGGCATTCATTAGCACGAATGACATCTTGACGTACATGAAGGTACTCTAAGGAGTAGTAAAGGGAGTTTTTTCTTGGTCATCAGGGTGTATAGAAACATGGTTATATCCTGAGAAGACATCTAGGAAAGACATGACACTGGATCCTAAAATTATCTGCAGCAAGTGCTCCATCTTGGGTAGGGGATAGTTGTCTTTCTTGAAGAATTTATTTAGGTTTCTAAAATCAATGCATAACCTGATCTCACCATTTTTCTTCCCCACTATCACTAGGTTTGCAACCCATTTAGAGTATCTCAGTGGAATTATGATTTTGGCATCAAGGAGCTTTTTGATTTCTTTTTCGATTATAGACAATAAGAGAGGACTGATAGGTATCAACTTCTGTTTGAATGGGATAGTGTCTTTCTCTAGGGGAATCTTATGTTGAATGACATCAGTATTATAGGTTTTCAGATCACTGTATTTCCAGGCGAGTACATTAATAAATTCCTTCATAATGCTGCAATATTCTGACCTCTGATCAGCAGTTAACTCAGTGGACAGATTTATGAATTTAGGATGACTCTGGCTTCCTATATTGTGCTCATGGACAACAGTATCCTTCTCCTTCTTATCAGGTTTGTAGGGGACATCATTTTGTTCAAAAATCTTTTCAAGAGGCACCAAACCCTGAGGTGTATAATTGTTGGGTATCTGAACAATATCGTTTTGACCCATTTTTCTCTTCAACTTAGGATTTTTGGATTCCTCTACATTTTGATTTTCCTGGTCAATATGCATATCAGAAAATTCATCTACGACATGGAGAAATCTACTAAGTTCATCATCATCTTCAAAGACTTTCCAATACTTGACATTGTCAGGTAGGGATGGTCTGTATTTGACTTGGATTTCATAGTTCAGTCTAGGAGGCATGGGAGGAATGAAAATACTGGCTGAGATAGCAAGGGAATCAGCTAGGTGATTCATAGCTCTGGGTATATAAGAAATATCAAAAATGGAAAAAGAGCCCCTGAGTTTCCATACCTCATCCCCATAAGCTTTCAACTTGATATGTTTTTCTTGGAAAGTATTGTTCACTTGTTGTATGATGAGATATGCATTTCCAAACACTTTTATACCTTTTATTCCCATCTCCTAGGAAGCATTTAATCCCAACAACAAAGCCTCATACTTTTCTATATTGTTAGTAGTTTTGAAATCAAGTTTAAAAGACAAATGAATAGCCTCCTTTGAAGGAGAAATCAAAACTACACCTGCACCTGCTGAGTCTTTGGTACTGGCACCATCAAATAACATGCTCCAGACGAGAGTACTCTCTCCATCAGTCTACTGATAAGTAGGATTTTTGAGATGCAAAGGAGCTGGCTAAGAGTCATCTATTTGCAGAATGCATGCCTCAAAGTCTGTGTCCAATGCATAGATGGGATGATTTACATAACTTTTCTCATCACTAATGATGTAGGCAAGTTGATTCTCTCTTTAAAGTCTCTTTACCTCTCCTCCAAACACCATGACTGTGGCATATGAAATATCCATCTACAGAGTACCACCTAGACTTTTTCTCCATGAACGTGACAAGAGGAGGCCGAAATTGGGTGGGATATCAACCACTACAACATCCATTACCATGCTTCTCATTGGCAGATGGGAAAGTTTTATGACAAGGTATTTTATGAGGTCGAGGCATATAACTTTTCTAGAGTTGAAAGAGAAGAGATCATGGTAAGGTTTTTTGATGTCAAGCCCAAGCTCATCCATCACTGCTTTAGGCATAAGATTGTGTGACACTCCCAAGTCAAGCAAGCAATTGTGAAGGATCTTGTCATGGATATTCAGGGATATGTAGAAGGGTGGACAAGAATCATCTCGATCCTCAACCATAGGTCCTATTGTCATTGTGGGCTTGTCATCTTGAAGGTTTACATAATCAACACCTATGGGAGTCTTTGGTTGAAGGTACTTCAGGATAGTAGACTTGAATATGTCAATCTTCATAAGTTCAGTCAATGGCATAGGTATTTTTACCTTCTGGATTTCTTATTCGAAATTAAATGAATATGATATTTTTTCAAAAGGTCTTACCTCGTTAGAGAGAGCTCTGAGGGACACTTGTTCCTTATATTGGGGATGCAATGGCTTCTACTGCTTTTTTGCAGGAGTGGAGATCTACTTTGTAGGAACAACAGGCTGCTTGGAAACAACATCTTTCTTTTTTCCGGGGGCAGCAAGCAATGGATTTGAAGCAGCAGTCTTAGATCTTAAATTATAACCTGGTTGATCATCTATCTGATAAAAAGATTCTTCAATGCTTGTCTCATTAATCTGCTCATTCATGAGGGCCTCCTCATAATCTGTTTGTGTCAAGAAAGAGGAATTAACATCATCCTCGAAGCAATTGATGTCATCTTCTTCTTCAACTTCACCATGAGATAGCTCCTGCTCTTCTTCTAGGACAACATTTTGGAAAGGGGCCCTGATCCTTTGGTCTTCATCTGCATTCTTGTCTCTCTGAAGGATCTGGACCTGGTGGTTGTTTCTTCTGTAAGGGAATGCATTAGGATTCCTGTGAGCATAGGAATTAGGATCTTTACTTCTTGTTGGTTGCTGACTCTGAATTTTCAGTTTTGACATCTCTAAGGTCAAGTTGTCCAACATATTGGCCATCTTTTCCATTTTGGTATTTGAAGAAGAAGGAGGATCAACAGATGACTTCTTTCTCTCAAATTTTCCTTTAAGTTTATGGGATGCCACAATGTTAGATTCAACCTCAAGAGAAACATCTTGCATTAAGGCAAGTGTGGTTGACCTTATTTCTCTAAGGATTAAGCAAAATTTTGGATCAAAGGCAGAAGATTAAGTAATCTTTGTTGATGCGTCAGTTGGCTTGATCTCTGCAGGGATCTTGCCAAACATCTTATTGAATATTTTGGTGAAGTATGAGATAGATTCGCCATTTTCTCTTCTTAGATTTCCAAATTCAGTGATATAATACAAAAGGTCTCTTCTTTCTCCCCAATGTTTCAAAAACACTTCATCTAATTGCTCAATACCTTCCACTAAATTAGCTGGCAGTTTCTTGAACTATTTCCTAGCTTGACCATCCAAGCTCTGCACTAAAATTCTGGTCCAAACATCTTCCTCTGAAATTTTAATGTTCTCAGCATAGGCATAGAAAGCTTCTATGTGTTCTTCAGCAGTATAATCTGCAGATCCAGTAAACTTGGGCATGTACTTCGGATAATCTCCTGTTGGCATGGCTGAAAAGGGATTGGGAAAAACAAGAGGAGCATACCTATTGGCTAAGATATGTTCCATTTTTGTCAAAGAAGCAGCCATGGAAATCTTGGGGGTTGATGCAGAGGAAGAATTTTTTGTAGATGACGGTTAAGATGGGACAGGTGGGACTATGGAAAATGGTGGTTTTACTTCACTGAGGAATGAAGTGGAAGCACTGGTAGAATGACTACCCTAGAATGTGGTTCCTGAATAAGGTGGGAAATAAGAAGCTCTGTAAAATTGGTCGAGCAGCAAGGCCAAGTTTTCCTCACCCTTAGAGAAAAGGTCTTGTAAAATATCTTCAAGAACAAGCAAACTGGTATGGGTATAGAAAAAACTTTTTCCAGGCTCAGTTTGTGAAGAATTCAAGGAAGAGGAAGAGTCCTCTTCTTGGATATATTCTACAACTTCTTCTCCTAAGTTGGATATAGTAATATGCTCAGAAATAGGATCTATAACATCATAAGAAATTGAAGGCTCATCACCCTTCAAGCTTTCTGACTCAATTAAAATTTTCTGAGAACTAGAAGTTTCAGTAGAAGTGGATTCAACAAGAGGTTCTCTAGATACAAATGAAGAAGTGCTTCTTAAAATACCTGGTCTAGATGCTCTTGCAGATCTGGAAGTTTGTCTTTGCAATGCTTTTCCACTTATGATGATCTTCTCAGGGTCTGAAACTGGTGTTTCCAGTGGCCTTTCTTGATTTTCTCTGGTATGAGCCCTTCTCGGAGCCACTTCATTCCAATGGAGTCGCCAGATAGATGATTACAACCAAAAATGTGTCCAGACTTTGTCTATCATCAAAGTTGGATCTATGTCATTTCCCAAGGAAGCTGAGCTTCAATCTCCATTCCCCGACAACGACACCAATTTGTTATCACTCCAAGAAACTCTCCTAGGTTNCTTTCTCTCAAACTTTCCTTTAAGTTTCTAGGATGCCACAATGTTAGATTCAACCTCAAGAGAAGCATATTGCATTAAGGTGAGTGTGGCTGACCTTCTTTCTCTAAGGATCAAGCAGAAATATGGATCAAAGGCAGAAGAGTAAGTAATCTTTGCTGATGCGTTAGTTGGCTTGATCTCTGTAGGGATCTTGCCAAACATCTTATTGAATCTTTTGGTGAAGTCTGAGATAGATTCACCATTTTCTCTTTTTAGATTTCCAAATTCAGTAATATAATACAAAAGGTCTCTTCTTTCTCCTCAATGTTTCAAAAACACTTCATCTAATTGCTCAATACCTTCCACTGAATTAGCTGGCAGTTCCTTGAACCACTTCCTAGCTTGACCATCCAAGCTCTGCACAAAAATTTTGGTCCAAACATCTTCCTCAGAAATGTTAATGTTCTCAGCATAGGCATAGAAAGCCTCTATGTGATCTTCAGCAGTATAATCTCCAGATCTAGTAAACTTGGGCATGAACTTATGATAATCTCATGTTGGCATGGTTGACAAGGGATTGGGCAAAACAAGAAGAGCATACTTATTGGCTAAGATTTGTTCCATTTTTGTCAAAGGAGAAACCATGGAAATCTTAGGGGTTGATGCAGAGGAAGATATTTCTGTAGATGATGACTGCGATGGGACAGGTGGGACTATGGACAATGATGGTGGTTTTACTTCACTGAGGAATGAAGTGGAAGCATTGGTAGAATGACTACCCTAGAATGTGGTTTCTTAAAAATCTGAACAAGGTGGGAAATAAGAAGCTCTGTAAAACTGGCCAAGTAGCAAGGCCAAGTTTTCCTCACCCTTAGAGAAAAGGTCTTGTAAAATATCTTTAAGAACAGGCAAACTAGTATGAGTATAGAATTTTTTTTTTCCAGGCTCAGTTTGTGAAGAATTCAAGGAAGAGTAAGTCCTCTTCTTGGATAGATTCCACAACTTCTTTTCCTAAGTCAGATATAGTAATATGCTTAGAAATATGTTCAATAACATTAGAAGAAATTGAAGGCTCATCACCCTTCAAGCTTTCTGACTCAATTACAATTTTCTGAGAACTAGAAGTTTCAGCAGAAGTGGATTCGACAAGAGGTTCTCTAGATACAAATAAAGAAGTGCTTCTTGAAATACCTGGTCTAGATGCTCTTGCAGATCTAGAAGTTTGTCTTTGCAATGCGTTTCCACTTCTGATGATCTTCTCAGGGTCTGAAACTGGTGTTGCCAGTGGCCTTTCTTGATTTGCTCTGGTATGAGCTCTTCTCGGAGCCACTTCGTTCCAATGGAGTCGCTAGATAGATGATTACAACCAAAATAGTGTCCACACTTTGTCTATCATCAAAGTTGGATCTATGTCGTTTCCCAAGGAAGCTGAGCTTCAATCTCCATTCCTCGACAACGATGCCAATTTGTTATCACTCCAGGAAACTCTCCTAGGTTGTATCTTAGAGATGCCTGGTAACTTAACTATTTTTGTAATTATTTACTCAATAATGGGTGTGGGGTTGGATCAAGATGAATATCTAAATCACTGGATTGTATCTTCAAGACAATCTAGTTATATTCAAACAATACAAGGCCTTCAAGAGCTATTATCAGATAGTTTTGTAAATCAAATGGATAAGAAACTAATCAATTAACCAGAACATACATACAAATAATATATGATGGGTCAACAAACTAGCAGTGGATGCTTATGATTCTTGTTTAATAATCAAAGGTAAGATGACAGTTACCATAGGACATTTAAACATAGACAAAGAAATAATTTCAACTCATAGGCATAGAATAGAAATGAAAAGAAAGTCTGACAATAACAATGAAAGAAGCTTGCAGGCTGAATATATTAACGAAAGTGTCTGTATCAAAATAACAGTAGAGTCTAGAACTCAAAGTCGAACCCTTCATTCCTCTAATATTTTTGGCTTTATAGCCTTTACAAACAGTTTCCAGATCCTAGGATACTAGATCGAATTTTGCCAAAAATAGAAAGTCAATAACTGGCCCAAGAAAATAGGCAAAGATCCTATAAAATAGGTCAATTCCTATTCTTGGGTGATCTTCATGTCCTTCAGATTCTTCGACAGGTGTAGTAAGCCTTCCAAGGCTGATGGATTTTCATGAGATATGAGAGAAGTTGAAAATGACACATGCTGACAATAAAACCGTTTTTTCCCTGAAAATAGCTAACCAATTTGACCTTTCTGCCTTCTGGAGCATCTCCAAAATCAAAACAAACTCTTGATAAGGATGTCTTTAATTATTATCTATGGATTGGAACTATTCCTGAGGCTTTTGGACAAGGAAAACCTGGATCTGTGCAAAAATACTAACTTTATGCCATGTCAGTGCTTTCGGTAGTTAGAATAGACAAAATCTAGACCAATTAGCTACCAAAAGCTCTACTTTCGGGGGCTAATGAACAATCGAAATGTTCGCCTAAGCTACCGAAAGTTTTGTCTTAGTGAAAATTATCAAAATTTCAAAATACCTTTTGTCTTAGCTCCAAAACACCTTAGGGCTGATCTTCTAAGGCTTCTGCACCTTGCTCAACCTCTGGAATGACTGTAGGATTGTTGGTTGCCTCTGGTTCATTGCACTGAACTGCTACCTCTGCTAGGGTTTCAAGAGTAGCATGTGTTTGAGACTGGTGTTTTGAAGACATAGCTTGCGACCTTAAAGCCCTGACCTTTTTCTTCAAGTCCCTAGCTACTCTCCATAAGCTGTTGTAATCTTTTACAATCTTCTCCTTCTGTTTCTTTTCCTTTATGCTTTCATGTGCTAATCTTTCTAAGGCTGATTTGCTTTCTGCAAAATTCTTTGACAACGTTTCATATTTGGTTTTAATTACCCTTTCTAGCACTTCTTGTTGAGTTAACTTCTTTTTAAGTTTCTTGATTTCCTTTGATTTACTCTGCTTCACTTTTTTGCTAGACGAGGCATCTGCAACTTGTAGTTCTTGTTCTTCTTTGGGTGTAGGTGGTGGAAGATCTTCATACCTTGTTGTGAATACATTTACATATACTGCATCTTCATGTCCCGTGGTAACTGAATCTTCATGCCCTATTTCAATCTGGTGCTCTTCATCCTCCGAGTTTGTGTGGGGAAGATTAAGAATTCTCTTGTTCACTGGGGGTTCTTCGACCTTCTCTGTCTCATTGCTGAAGTTTAGTTTCTTCTTAGTTTTATTAGGCTTAGAAGAAGGAGAGGGATGATAAACTGGAACTGGAGAGATAACTCTCCTCCTCTTCTTTCCACTTCTGGGAGTAGAAGACTTCTTGGAAGAAGGACTCTTCTTACCCTATGACCGTGCATCAGTCTGAAAATCATTCCAGAACAAGAAGTAATTCTATTCTTTGATTCTTCTCTGCAACAACTCATAAACCAAGAGTTTAATCAAACCATGG
>JZKD02S1399916.1:0-11279 GCA_000966675.3 Picea glauca
AGTTAATCTAACTACCTTTATGGTTATTTTTGTTCATCCTAAGTCTGATTATTCATGGATGGGTGACGGGCGAGAGGTAGTCAATGGGGCCACAGGACAAGGGAGTGAGGGCGCAGCGTGTATGAAGGATGCAGCAGGGTGATGGGGGATTGAGCGAAAAGAATGGAGGGAGGAAACAGGATCAACCGAGCCAGACTTCGTCATCACGAGAGAAATGCCAAATCAACAGTAGAAGAATCGAGTGGCCTATAATTATAGGACCCCAACAAGGATGATGATGAATACTACAACAATGATGTCGATGATGATGACCATGGAAATGATGAGGATGATGATGATGAAGACTATGAAAATCACAATGATGACGATGACGTTGATGATGACGATGACGATGATGATAATGAATGCAAAAATCACAATGATGATGAGGATTATGACCATGGCGAAGACAATTTCGATGATGACGATGATGATGATGACTTCAACAATCACGTTGATGATGATGATGATGACCATGACGATGGAAATGATGATGATGATGATGACGATTTCAAAAATCATGATGACCATAATGATGACAATGATGATGATTGTGACAATCACGATGATGATGACGATGATGGCCATGATAATGATGATGACAACTGCTACAATCATGATGACAACAATGTCAATGACCATGATGATGATGACTGAGATGATGTTGACGACTGAGATGATGATGACGATGATGATGACGATGATGATGTTGATGATGGAAATTGCAATGATGATGATGATGACAATGATGAAAATGTTGATTATAGTGATGACAATAATGATGATGAGGAGGAGCAGGAGGAGGAGGATGACAATGTTGACTATGATGATGAAAATCATGACAACGATGTTGATGATTAACCCATATAAATAAATACTTTAAAGAGAATAGATCATATAAAATATATAATCACATAACTCCTACATTTCATCATTTATGCAATATCATTGGTCATCTTCTTCTTCATCCAAGTATGCATATGTATCATCTGGTTCATAATCCACATTGAAAGGATTGGCCATATCAACATCATCATCATCATCATCATCAAAGTCATTTTCGATAATATCATTGTCAATATGATCGTCGAGAACATTGTCAGCTGCATCTGGCTCAACTTCTTCGACTTCTTCATGTGACAGTATATCTACCTCATGCTCCCTTGCATATTATTCTTCTTCAATATCATCTTCTTCTAGTACATTATACTTTACATACCTTCCTCTTAGATCATATCTAACCATGTAAAACCAACCTGCTTTACCTGGAACCTCTGAATAAAAGACCTACTCACATTAGCTTGGAATATTATAATTTTTTGTACCCAGCTCAAACATCCATGTATTAACAATGGTAAATTCAATGGAACGCTCAATAACAATTATTTCAGGATCATGTTAATTCATCTGTAACCTGTACCATTTTATTTCAAATGAAACTAGATTGAAGGAATTAAAGTCACACTCGATTATATCATTCAAATACCTATAATATATATTTTTGGATATTGTTGGATTCCTGTCACTTCTAGAGGAAACATTAGTGACTTAAAAGACAACAATTATCCAAGAATCAAAGTTTTTCTTCTTGTCATCCAACTATTTGATCTGAAATTTATGACCATTCCACTACATAGCCTTGTGGTGTTTCAACTGCAAGATGTCCCACACGTAAAAAAATTATATCTTTCAATGAATAAACATATTTATACTTAGGAAAATATTTATAAAAAAACACACCACGTAGATTAACATGTTGGAAAAAAACTAAAACATGATGTGGGTGAATAATGTGCTTCCCTTTTTATCTTTTAAACCATATTCTAAATCAATTTCCCTCTGAGCAAGATTGGTATCTTGATTATGATGAAATTATTTAAGCAAAGTAGGCACCCATTCCCATGATAACCTACCATTACATTGTATATTACATCAATCTATCCATACTTTCATCCAATCAAGATTGTTTGAAATGTATAAATGTAGTGCATCCCACTCACGACCTATTGCATGAAAAAATAATAAAAACTGCCAATTAGTGTAAATATTAAATAACAATTGATCATGGAAGCTAAATAAAACTTAAATAAGTACAATATAGAAATAAACCAATATTAATGCAAATTATTATAGATCTCTACCATATAATTACCTTTCACTTTTCTCATTCTATCTTTCCTGACGAATACCTCCCATTCAAATTTGTTAATGGAATTGAGGTCCCAAATCCGAGGCACCTTCATGATTTTTGTTGCTAATTTAGGAAGATACTAACTAATATACACCAACGATTGATATACCATATGGACCTCCACCATAGATCCATGAGGATGTGCTCTCTGTCTAACGAAATCATTCAATGAATTCAAGTGCCTCTCCACCATCCACATTGACCTTGTGTGTATAAGTCCACACATTTCAATCTCCTCAACTTGGTGTATCAGGTAGTGCTCTTGTTCATTGAAAAATGATGTAAGTGGATACTTTTGCATTTCACACATTCTATGAGGAATTTCTCTCCTCCAATATTTTATATCTTCTTTATGGATTTATTTAGATGAAAACCACCTACACATGATATAATAAATCAGATCATAGGTTTCAATAACAACTTATATGAATTGAAAGTAAAACATATATCGACAAGTTACGAAACAATGATTTTGCATACAAATCATTAATATTTACCTCATGTATTTTCCAATGTCATATACAATTGGTTTTACATTGTTGTTTGTTGGAAATTTGATTTGGGCAGTTGGTTGTCATTGATGTTAACACTTGGAGAGTGATCTTGGAGATTGATGTCAACCCTTAGAGAATATTGATTTCAACCCTTGGACAAGTACAAAAGCCCCAGATATGTGGATGATATAGTTGGACAGTTGGTTATCTTTTGTATGATTGAGATTGATGATGAGTTATTTGGGTACATTTGATATAGTCTACATGTATCCCCGAAGGTGTGGTTACAGGAACCGATGTTGATTAAAGAATAATGACATGAAGGATAGTGAAATTGCAGGTAAGACTATCATAGATGGATAGTGCATGTCATGCCATTTCCAGTTATATGTGGTACGTCACATGGATCCTCACAGTTAGGGAAATATGGCCTTGTAAATTTGGAATCACCGAAGAGTGGACAAGAAGCCTCAAGTTTTTTATAAGTCTTGGTCAAATGGGTAAATTTGTTGTAACCAGAAAACCCTAGAAGCCCTAAATTAAGGAAAGGAGTTAGCTAGAAAAAGTATAAATACACCTCAAGGTGTCATTCATAAGTATACTTACACACTTATTGATTTCTTATATTTCTTGTGATATATTGATATTTTGGTAAAGTTGTAGTGTCATTTTCTGAGCTAGCAAAGAAGGTTTGATGGAGAAAATCTCATAGTTTCAGAAAAAACCCTAGTTTTTGAGGTATACGGGAGTTACATGCTTGTAAGGGAGCGTATGTATGCGGGCTGCAGTAGAGGAAAGAGAGTATATACATGGTTTGTAGAAGATAAAGTCACGTACATATGAAAATCTATTGAAAATTTGAGATAACATGCTGGTGTACCAGTTTTGTGAAGATCTAAAGAAGCTACAAGTCAGTTCACAGGGTCACAAAACAACTACAAGATCAGAGGTAAGGTTTAAGGCTTATGGTTTTGATGTTATGGTACATGCATGGTGATGATAGTATATGTTATGGTATATGGATGGTGATGATAGCATGTGATTTGTTGCATCTTGGTAATGTGATGGTACATTGATTAAAGGTATTACTGGCTAGTTTGGTTTCTGGTTTAGTTACATGTTATGGTGTATACTTGAGGTTTGAGATTGTATCTTGTTGATATTGAGAATCATTCTTGATGTGTGTATTTGAGGACCTTGGTATATGACTTGAGTAACATCATTGTATGTATGGTGTATGTTTATTAAGGTCTACTTGTTTAGATACATTGTTGGTACATATCTTGGATATACATTGACACATGGTTTATGGTAGTTGATTAAGGCATATCATGAGTGATATGACACTTGGTTGAGGTACATAGTTGGCATGTTGTATGGTTGATGATGTTATTGGTATTGGTACATAGATAGAGGCACTTGTTGGTGATCTTGATATATTCTTGGTACACATTTGGAACATATTCTTCACATATGGTTGAGGCACTTCATCGATTATATCTCATGGTATATGTATATGGTGTGATGCACATTGTTTATATACATGGTTGATATACATGGTTGAAATGTATGGTTGGAACATAGAATGATACATAAGATGGTATATGCTTGATGTGCATGGTTGGCAGATGTTATGGTATAAGTGTTCATGTACATTATTGAGGTGCATGGTTGATGCACGGTTTTGTACAGGTGTTGGTGCATGGTTGATGTATAATTTTGTACAAGTGTTGGTGCATGGTTGATGCACGATTTGGAATAGGTGTTGGTGCATGGTTGATTCATTTGATGTGGTACAGGTTGTGGTACATGGTTGATGGTTTGGTACATGGTTGAGACAAATTTCTTGTGATTGTATGTTGGCGATATTGGTATATTCTTGGTAGAGGCATGTGTTGGTGATGTTGGACATATAATTGAGAGGTTTCCTTGGTATATAATCCATGTGAGAGGATTTGGTTGAGTATCGGTGATAGTGACAGGTTGGACAGGTTCAAAAATTCGATAGTGACAGGTTGGATACAGTGACAAGTCACAGGTTGATGTGATAGAGGAAGTGACAATGGCAGTGACAGTGGGAAAGTCCATGACAGTTGGTCTACATTTATATTTTAGGGTGGAAGTATGGGAAAGGAAAGGGGGTTTTATCCTCCTTTTGGTTGGAGTCGGAGAATCGGGGAGTTGGATCTTCCTTCAAGTTAGATCTTGAGAACTAGGTTGTTGTAGCCACCTTTCGATTGGATCCAAAGAACCTAGGGGTTTGGAGCCTCCTTCTGGTTGGAGCCAGATAATATAGGGATTTGTATCTTCCTTCAGGATGGAGCATGAGAATAGGGGGTTGGAGACTCCTTCCAATTGCAGCTAGAGAATTTGTAAGTCAGTGCTTCCCATGAATGAATTCTTGATATATATAAGAAATCATTTTGTGGTTTTCTCCCATTTGGGTTTCCATGTAAATACTGGTGTACTATGTTCTTGATGTGATGTTGATTATGTTTACATGTTTATGATATATATGATTGGATTCATTTATATATGATACATTGATGATATATTGTTGAACATTGTTGTTGAAGTTAAATAATCTATATTATGGTTAAAAGTGGTATAAATTTCTCATAGTGATTCACCCCCCACCCCCCTTCTCAATAATCCAACATTGTCAAAGATGACAGGGAGAGATAGAGGTAGAACATACTATAACTACAAAGGGATCATTATTTTTTAGGAAAGGAAAACCATATTATAATACTAAAAAGTCGTATATTTATCAATATAGAAATATACATCCAAATTAATTACCTTAATCAAGGTATGCCAATCATGAGTTTTCACCCCACCAAATTCATCTTTCTCCCTTAAAATATTATTTATGTTTGAAGAAGATCATGTGGGAAATTTAATTTTCCGAATGAACTCTTTCGCAACATTTTTTTCTTGCTCTGTAAATAACCTTTGAATACTATTTGAATGTAATCCATTTCTATTTGAATAAATCACATTTTTCAATGTATGATTGGCTTCCTGAATGTCAGTACAAATTTTGAAATTTGTTTCTTTGTCACTCCTTCCATCTATAATTCCCCACAACGTTTATGTTACATTCTTCCCGATATGCATTTTATCAAACAAATGAGCTATTAGTAGGTGCTCATAGTAGGGAAACCTATTGAATTGTACAAGTAATTTTTCATTCATCATGGAATCTCATTAATGCCTTGACGACATTTATGAAAAATCATTAATGAGATTACAACAATCATTTTTAGATACAAAAAACATAATTCAATAAAAATTAAAATTGTAAAACATTATTATATATGCAGACACATAGACTAAATGCTTACCTTAACGATTTCTATTATATTCCAACTTCCATAGGTGAGGTGTCATTCTTTGTGGTTTTATTCCAGTCTCTTCTTTCAAATTGAAAAGAAGTTTTTCTTTAGTTAGATACCTATGGTTCTTAGGGAGGAAGTGTCTATACTCATAAAACACCTCCTTTCCTAAATTTCTTGAATGACACAATTTCATCCTAGGGCCACAAATTGGACATGCAAATTTTCCCTTTTGTTTGAAGACCTACAAGATTATATGGATTAATGTTAGTATTATTTATATAACAAGGGATTGATATTTAAGAAGCATGCATCATATTTTCATAAAATTATATACTATTAAAGTGCATAAATATGTTACATACCATAAAAGTGTGTTATCCCTAGGGAGTTATGAATTGTCCATGTAGGTATTCCATGGAATTGAAATTGATTTTGACATATTGGTCTAGATATGTCGTACATAGTGATGCCATCCCATAACTTTAGTAGCTCGTCAACAACAAGTTCAATATAGACATTCATATATTTCACTTGGTACTCACCTAATTGGGTGAAAGTACACATAATTACTATCTTGTATATATAAGTAATTCTGCAACGAATCAGAAAAACAAAATACAACGTTCAAACAAATTTTGTAAACAAATATCTGGAACAATCATTGCTAACATTATGCGCTCCCTGTTTATTGACATCCAAGGAGGAAGGCTATTGTTTATAAAAAAATAGGCCAGACTAATTAAATAGGCCTAATCTCACCCAATGCATTGACATCGTCAGTTGCCAATGAAAGCCTAACATTACAAGGTTCTTCTTTAAAAATTGGCCATATTTCTTCATTGTTCCTAAATGCAGAACCATCTACAGGCATTTGAAGAACACCATATTCACTTATGTGTCGTGCATGGTAATACATAAACTATGCAATGCTTTGGCACCTGGATAATCATTACAAACATGGAATTATCATAATATGACAAAGAACACTATGAGGCACATTTTTTGTTACTTGATCGGTTCGGTATCTACTAATTTGATATTGTGGGCATTTCGTTTCCAATGCATATTTTCCATAATACATAATATGATCGTTCAGACATGCATCAATAGCATGATACTCAATTCTAATATCTTTCATAATGGCATAGATCTCTCGGTATGTGCGAGGTAAATTATTTGACAGTGGTAAGAAAAATTCACCTAACAATCTACAACATAAAAAATAACTAGTTAATCTAAATAATAGTAATAAAAAATATTGCATCCTTAATTTACACATTAATTGACACTAAAAATAGAGAAAAATAAAGTCAACCCTTACATATAATATGTGACAAATTATATTACATACCTTAGGATATGTGTGAGACAAGTGTTTGACAAGCCATTCAATACCTTCAAGTTCACCAATAACATTATAGCAAAGGTAATATTTGTTCTTGAGCCTTCATAAAAGGGTTGTTTTTCCTTCTCAAGTAGAGGTACATCATAAATATCATCATCGTTTTCCTCATCGATATGAGAAAAGATGTCTTAGACCAATCTATTTGTCCCATCATTCAACTCAACAACATTATTGGTGTCATCTTCTTCCATATGACTGACTTGATCTTCAATATCCATAGCATCTTCCACATCTTGTACAATATTATTTCTACTATTTATCCGATGACAAACACCTAGGAGGATTTATCTTTACAATTACAAACAATCAATCAAATTAGTGTATATAAAAAATATTAAAACAAAGGAAAATTTTATAAATGCAATCAATACAAAGACATATATAATGACCAACTTACCATGGGATGAAATGTATTTCCCCCTTCACAATTCCCATATGTAAAACAATGTCTTTCATTTATTTTCCTTACAAGTCTTCTTCTTCTTTTCAACCCCCTGCATTGATTGCAAGGGCATTAACATTTCCCATCAGTATCGATTTGTGCCTCCAATGCATCCCTTAACCTAGCAATTGTTCTTTGAATCTCTTTAGGTGTCGGCATTGGGATTTCCTATATTTACAACAAAATCCATTAAAGCAATAAGTACACTAAAATATGAATTATATATTCTTATGGTACAAATGTCATCGAATTATATTGATCCCATATGTACTAGAAAATTATTCCATTTTTCACTATAGATTTATTAAAGGTTTATAACAGTAATCAACAATTAATTGACAAATTAAAACCATACAATTTTACCACATAAGTTCCAAAGCCTGACTACAAGCAAGTATTAAAATCAAACAATAAAAGATAACTACACCAAAACAAATTGTATAGTAATTAAATGGTATTGAGTAGACATCTTCATACATATTTCCTAGGGAAACAATTATGTCCTAAAATGAAAGAGGGTCTAAGGGTTAGGGATCCAATCTGGGTATTTAAAAAATAAAGAAAGTAATATTAACACTTTGTAACCTTCAAAGTACAAAATATGAGCTATGTAGATCAAGAATTGGATTTGAGGCAAGTATCACATAGCAAAAAGAGTATAAATCATGTGCAATGAACAATGAGCATAAAAGGATTTTGAAATTGTTGCACCTACAAAAAATTAGTCGAAAACACTAACCTCCTTTGATCTTCCGACGAATGTTGACTATGTAAAAGTTGACCAAGTCAGTGAAATCAGTGACCATTAAACCATTTTCAAACAGGTAGTTGGCATCATCTAGGTTTGTCGATAGATTGACGAACGATCCCGTAGGTTCGTCAAAAGATTAATGGATATAGATGTGCATCGGAAGTATGATTTTTATGAGGGCGCTCATGAAAAAAAAAGATTAAAACTTTAATATTATGTCGTAATTTGCAACGATATGATTGAGTTTATCCTTATCATCGAAATTTTTTGTCAAATTTTGACTCCATGTGTAGTAGTGAATCCAATCTATTAATTTCTATGTTATTTCATATGGGTTCTTGATCTACCTAATGTTAACAAGAGTTTTTAATAATATTAAAAATAAGGAAGCGAGGGGAAATATCTAGATTTACAAAACCAAAATTTTAATTTATTCATGAACATTAAGCTCATGATAGAACAAGATAGAGATGAAATGTAAATGTCAATTCTGCAAATGATGTATTTGGTAACTTTTTGAATATTGGTGCCTGTACTTGGGATCTTTTTTACTCCAAATGTTACTAAATAAAAAATAAAAAATTAAAATAATTCGTGTAGAATAACATATACTAATCAAATGTAACAAAATGAATCCAATTGGACATGAACGGCCTTTAACGAATTTTATGGTAATTACACGAACTTTGATCTAAACATAAATCTGATATTATTATGTAAGACAAAATTTCATAGTAAAGAGACTTATGTGTAGGTAACTTTCCCAAAGTTCCATGTCGCACTACAATTGTCGTTCATTACTATGAAGAATGGAAACCCCTGCATGGTGCAAGGGAAGATAGGAAACAATGTTTTTAGAGCATATGGTGATTGTTTTGATTCCCTGTTCACCGAGCTTATTCACCATCCATCATGTTCTTCCCATTTGCGAGGTCACTCTCTATACACACACTTTTCCTGATATATGAGGAATTATCCCATTTCAAGATCGTAATATGTACACATCAAGTGCTTGGACACTTGCAGGAAAAATGGACATCTACAACAAAGGATACATGTAGATTTGTTTCATTGCTTTGCTCCTTCAAAGATACACGTCTAGAGTATTTCATTGTTAACGATGTTACTTAGTTCTTTGAGTCTATCCATGCCCTTAAAATCATTGCATAGGGATTTGAAGGAGAGATAAGCCTCCAATGTACGTTTGTACATGTTCGACAACATAGGTATTCCAACAGAGGATGAACACCTTAAGTAACCACTCACATAACCAGATCAAAGATCAACACACCGATGTTTTCACATGGTAAAACCCCTATGGGGAAACATCCATAGCCCCCGCCAACGCGGCCACTTGGAGCAGTTTATTAATGCAAAGAAAAATATTACAGAGAGATTTTACAAGAGATTTCCTCACAATCGATCATCGGCAAATGACCCTCCATGCTCTTTAAATAGAGATCATGGACCAATCGGGTGTTAAGCCACGTTGTTAAGATCTGAATCAATGAAACCAACCAATAAAGGATTCCCCCCTGAACTGTAATGTATCCCGAACTAAATTGTACCATGAACATAGCGAAATATCCTTTTATCTACTTTCCAATGGATTTCATGGGGTGTTTTCATATATCGGGCAACAAGACCAACAACAAAGGAAAGATCAGGACGGGTATGAGTCAAGTATAAGAGGCTACCAAATAACTGACGGTACAGGGTGGCATCAACTTCAGGAGAAGTACAGGTGGCAGAAATCTTGACTCCAGAATGGAAGGGAGAAGGGCTTGGTTTACAATCGTCCATGTGAAAGCGACGAAGAAGGTCACAAGCATACTTAGATTGGGAAAGAAAAATTCCATCATTGGTTTGAAAAACTTGGAGGCCAAGGAAATAGTGCAAAAAGCCTAAGTTTGTCATTTCAAATTTCTTCTTAAGGCTGGTTTTCACATGGTTTAAAAGTTTTGAGTCACTACCAGTAAGGATAAGTTCATCAACATAAAGGAAAAGGATTATGAGATGGCTTCCTACTTTCTTGGTATAGACATTAGGATCAGAATGGAATCTAGAGAATCCAATGGAAATAAGAAAGCTATCCATTTTGGCATACCAAGCTCGGGGAAATTGCTTGAGACCATAAAGAGATTTCTTGAGGTGACAAACAAGCCTAGAGTCATTCTGGACATAGCCATGAGGTTTTTCCATGTAGATTTCTTCTTGCAAATCTCTGTGCAAGAAGGCGGATTTAACATCCATATGATGGACCTCCCATTTATGTGAGGCAGCAAGGGAAAGAATAAGGCGGATGGAATTCATTTTTGCTACAGGGGCAAAGGTTTCATTATAGTCAATTCCTTCAACTTGGGAAAATTATTTGGAAACTAACTAAGCCTTGTGTTTTTCAACACTTCCATCTGATGCATACTTAGTTCTGTAGACCCATTTGCATCTAACAAGTTTTCTTCCTTTTGGAAGAGGTACAATATCCCAAGTATTGTTTTCCATTAAATAATGATACTCTTCATTCATTGTTGTATCCCAATCTGGATGACCTGAAGCTTCTGCAAATGTCTCTAGATCATGAGTTTCTAAAACTTGAGCCAAAAGAGAAGATGCTCA
>JZKD02S1399927.1:0-11279 GCA_000966675.3 Picea glauca
GTGTTGTATATGCATGTGCATTGTCCTTCATGTCCAAATACCTTTATCAATCTTGCAGTCCAAAACCCATGACTAGGGTTGACATCAATGACAACAACCAATCTTCCAACAGTAAACGACATTTTTAGGGGAAAAAAACCCACGAGAATAGATTCTACCAACTTGAATAAAAGAACTCGAAGAGATATTTCCATTGAGCTACGCAAAACAAAAGCTCATATGAGAAAACTATAGCTAAAATAGTAAGCGTATAAATTTCGGCACCAATTTAATTCTAGAGGGCATAACTCCTTGCTCATAATTCTATTTGAGGCATAAGAGCACTCTATGAAAATATTATGAACCATAGAAGATATCCATGAAGTTATATTTGGAATTTAGGTATGTAAAAATTATGTAGGAAGATAAATAAGACACATGTAGCATATAAGGATAAAATGGGAAAAACAATCCAAAATTCTTTGGACAATAACTTTTAGCTCGAAGCTCAGATTTGAGAAAACGAATCGTCACTAGAAAGGTATTGAGGAGAAGAAGACATATATCCACCAATTATTTTTAATTGGGTACTAATTTTTTTTATCAAAAAGTAATAAAGTAAATTGTGTAGTAGTAAGTGAGTGGAAATTATAGCTTCTAAATGTTGTAACTTTTCACTCAAAACTTAGAATCAGGCATGAGCACAACTGTTGGAGAGTTGTTTCAGAGAGGAATGCATCTAAGGAATCCATTTTTGAATTGGTTCATTGTGTTCTTCATAAATGGATGAGAAGAATAACTTGTATTCTAATTAATGAAATGTTTTATAGTATGCATATGCTAACAATAATTATTACATGCACATTTCTTACAAAATTAGAGGTATAGGAAAACAAATTTGGTTCTTATATGAGGAATAGAGTTATGGAAGATTGTGAGATATCTCACAACCATGGGGAGGATATCAGAACTTAGAAGTATGCATGTTAGAATGGGGAATGTTGAGTTTGATTCTAATGGAAGGAGAGGCATGCAGGAGCCTATAACTATGAGAATCCTGCATAGAGAAGTGAATATCCATAGGGTTGATCATGAAAGGATCATGAAATATCAGGAATCGATACCTCAGAGCTTGAATATGTTTCATAATAAAGTTAACAAATACTCTAGCACCAATCAAGAATCTAGTGCTAGACAAGTGATTGCATCCAAATCCCATAGCAGAAAGGATGATCATGGGAATGACAAGAAATCAAGAGGCATGAGAAGATTCCATAATTCTACAAAGAACTCCACTAGAATAACTCATGCAAGTTCAGGTCCAGGGAGCAAACCAAGTGTATCTCACATCCGAAGGAAAAGGAGAAGACCCGAGGAATATATATTGCAAGGTGAACTTAGGAAAATAAATCCACCAAATTTCAATGGCGACCACAAGAAAGGAGAAGAGGTCAAGGCCTGGATGTTGGAAATAAAGAAATATTTCTAGTTGCATGATTACCCCTCAAGGGTAGAAGCTAGAATTACAGCCTACCACTTGCAAGGAAAGGCATCCATGTGATGGGATGAACTTAAGCAATCCAAGCACCTTGATGAGAAGAGGATATCATGGAGGCAGTTCAAAGGATATTTCCAAGAGAAATATTTGTCTAATCATTATTATGAAAGGAATATGAAAGAGTTCTTTGAACTCAAGTTGGGAATCATGACAATGGATGACTAGGAGAAGAGGTTCTTTGAATTGTTGAAATAGGTTGACTTCATAAAGGTTGATAAAGTCAAAATCCAAAGGTTTTTGAGTGTGTTACCTTCTTTCTATAGTGATAAGATACAATATGATAACCCCAATACTTTGGAAGAAGCCATAAGGATAGAAAAACATCTTTATGAGCAAAGCAAAGGAAGGCGAGTTTTCCAAAAATATTGGAATGACAAGATGAAGGGTAAAAAGGATTAAAAACATAAAGGTTTTAAGACACCCTTTTTCAAGAACAAATCCCAAGAAAATCAATAAGGTCATTCAACCCAAAATGAGCACAAGACTCCAGAATAATTTGGGAAAAGGCTAAGGAAACAACATGTACAATGTTGGGGATGTGATGGAAATCACTTATATAGGGAATGCCCTCACAAAGGAAAAAGAATGAGGATTATCCACAAAAATCAGGAGGCTAAAACAGTGGAAGACATGGGAGGAAACATGCCAAGGATTTATGCAGGCCTTGGACAACAAGCAAACAAAATATCGATCCCCCATGATTGAAGTGAAATGTAAGATTGATAATCATCCCATAGCAATTTTAATTGATTCTGGAGCTAGCCATAGTTACATAAAATCTGACATTGTTGAAATATTTCACTTGTGAAGGAGTAAGCATAAGAAATCTTGATTAGTTCAATAATCCATAGGGGCTAAGAGGAAAACCAATGAGCCAGTTAAATATTGTCTCATAGACATGAATGGACTTGGCACAAAGGTAGTTGCAAACATTATACCATTGGGTTCATATGATTTTCTAATTGACATGGATTGGTTGGAAAAACACCATGATATTCTAAACTGTTAAAACAAGAAAACAATATGTCTTGATGAAGAAGGGAAGCAAGGCAAGGTTCAAGGTATTCCAAGAGTTGTGGTTGTTAGAGATATTTCAGTGATGCAGTTGAAAGAAGTTTCGAGAAGGGATGTCAAATTTTTGTAGTCATATGGAAGAGGCAACCAAAGATAAAGTGGCAAGTATTGAATACCATCTAGCCTTAAGGGATTTTGAATATGTTTTTGGGGAAATCCTGGGATTTCCACCAAACAGAGACATTGGTTTCTCTATTGATTTGGTAACAGGAACTACCCCAGTGTCCAAGACACCATACAAAATGGGCACGCTAGAGTTCAAGGAGTTGCAAATACAATTTGTAGAATTGTTAAAGAAGGGGCATATACACCCAAGTGTGTCACCTTGTGGTGCCCCGATTATTTTTGTGAAGAAGAAAGATGGAAATTTAAGACTGTGTATTGATTTCAAATAACTCAACAAGGTCACCACAAAGAAAAAATATCCTTTGCCAATTATTGATGACTTATTTGATCAACTAAAAGGTGCAAGAATATTTTCCAAGATTGACTTGAGATCGATTTATCATCAAGTAAGGATAAAAGAAGAAGACATCAAAAAGACAATATTCAAGACAAGATATGGGCATTATGAATACATAATAGTACCATTTGGACTATCAAATGCCCCAACTATTTTTATTTTCCCGATGAATGGAGTTTTGAAGGAATACCTAGACAAATTTGTAATTGTGTTCCTATATGATATAATCATCTACTCTAAGTCAGAAGATGAACATGAGAAACATTTAACAATGGTGTTGCAAGTTTTATGAGAGCATAAGTTGTATGCTAAGCTAAGTAAGTGCATCTTTTATCAAAAGAATATTCACTACTTGGGGCATATGATTTCAACAGAAAAGATAGCAGTATATCCTAAGAAGATAGAGGCCATTAGAGGATGGATAGTTCCAATAAATGACACAAAGGTTAGATCATTCATGGGTCTTTCCGGTTATTGTCGCATATTTATAAATTGTTTTTAAATATTGCAAGCCCAATCACTTCTTTTCAAAAGGAGTGAAATTTGAATGGACTTCCAAGTGTGAAGAGTTGTTTCAGCAGCTGAAAGAAATCTTGACAAGTGTGCCAATGTTGAAGATTGCAGATACAAATGAATATTTTGTTGTGTGCACTGATGCATGCAAGGAAGGGATTGGTGGAGTCCTTACACAAAAATATCATGTGTATGCTATAAGTCCAAAAAATTAAAAGTGCATGAGAGGAATTATGCTACACATGACTTGGAATTAGCAGCAATTGTACATGCATTAAAAATGTGGATACATTACCTCATGGGGAGGAAATTTGAGCTAAGGAAAAACTATCGTGGTCTGAAACATTTGTTTGGAAAACCCACAATAAATGTTAGAAAAACTAGATGACTTGAATTTCTGAGTGAATATGACTTTGAAATTAAGCATATCAAAGGAAAGGAAAATCAAGTGGTCAATCCACTCAACATGAGAGATCATGATATGCATATTGAAACCATTAGGATATACAAGATTGATCTGAAATATAAAATTATTGCTACAACAAATTCAGATCAACACTATCTAAAAATAAAAGAAACATTATAGCGAGGTAATTTTCATCAAAAATTTAAATACTATGAACTACAAGAAGATGTAATTTTCATGTATAAAGAAAAAGTATATGTGTCAAATTCCAGTGAGATGAAAAATGCAATGATGAGGGAAATGCACAATGTGCCATATGTTGGGCACCTAGGATATCAGAAAATAATTGAATCCTTAAGAAGCCAATACTTTTGTCCAGAAATGAAGAAAGAAGTGGTTAATTACATAGCCAGATGTATTGAGTGTAAGAAGGTGAAGAATGATTGTCGAGATCTAGAAGGATTGTTACAACCATTGCCCATTCCATAATGGAAGTGGGAAGTAGTCATAGTTTATTTTATTACAAATCTTCCCAGAACAATGAAGTAGCATGATTCCATCATGGTGGTGGTGGATAAATTAACTTAGGAAACACAATTTATTCTAGAAAAGACAACACAAAATGCAACAAATATTGCAAAATTATACATGAAGGAAGTTTCCAGGCTACATGGAGTACCTAAGGAAATAGTTTCAAACAAAGATCCAAAATTCACATCCAATTTTTGGAAAGGTTTGGTCAAAATCTTTGGGACAAATCTAAATCTCAGTACATCGTCTCACCCATAGTCACATGGGAAAACATAAATTACTAATAGAATAATTTAGGACATGCTTAGAATGTATGTGATGGACCAACCATCAAAGTGAGAATATTATGTTCATTTAGTTGAATTTTCTTATAATAATGGGTATCAAGCCTCATTAAAAATGAGCCCATTTGAAGCATTGTATGGCAGGAAGTGTAACACATTGGTGAGTTGGGATAATCCAATAGACAGAGTAGTTGTTGGGCCATATTTGTTGAAGGAAATGGAAGTGCAATTAATGGAAAAGATCAAGAAGAATTTAAAGGTCACCCAAGATAGGAAAAAACATTATGCATACAAGAACATATTTTTTAGAGATTTTAAATTGAGAGAACATGTGTTTTTAAAAGTGAAGGAGAAAAAAAGTTCACTAAGATTAGGAGGTTGCTCGAAGTTGGCAGCATGATATTGTGGAACTTTTGAAATCTTAGAAAATATAGGGCCAGTTGCATACATGCTAGCATTTCCTACATCCATGAGAGTGCATAATGTATTTCATGTGTCATTAGTAAAGAAATATGTGCATGAACCTAGCCACATAATTGATTGGAATGTGATCGAGGTGGAACACTAAGGGGATTTCCAGGTGGAATCAATACACATACTGGACCGAAAAGTCAAAGTGTTCAATAAAAAATCCATAGGGCCGGTAAAGGTTTAATGGAATTGCTATGGTTTTGAAGATACAGCATGGGAGAATGAAGAAAACATGTGGGAGGAATACCCATAAATTTTTTTCAATTTTGAAGAAAAACATAATATAAGAATGCAAGACTCCATTTTGAGCAACTAGAGTTCCAAAACCACATCTCACATTCCTAGAAAATCTACACTAGGGCCTTTGATAAAATAATGGTACATTCCTTGGGTTATACCTGATAAATGAATGGTGCATTCCTTGGGTCAACGGGTTGAGAGGAATAAGAGATTTTAGTTGGAACTACTGCTGGAGTTGTGAAATTGTAGAATTTTATTTCTTAAAGTATTGTGATGTAAATTTGTGTATGTATATCGACATAGTGTGCACCGAGGATGACACACAATTGTATGGGAGGGGTAATGTAACATCCCCACTATAATCCCTATTTTAATTAATGTTTAATGTAAATATAATGTGTGGCTATGGCCAAGTGATGTATATGCATAATATATTTCTAAGTTTTAATAAATAAAATGTGACGCCAGTTGTTGAGGGATATGAAAATAGATAGGGGTTGAATTAATAAACAAGAGAGGGGATGGTCTAGGATAATTTCAAAGAGAGGGGTCCAAAGGGGAGTTACCCATGTCTATTAATCCAACCGACTTCCTAAATTTTACCATTGGTATATGAACCTTCTAATTTTTTATTGAGTGTCCCCAAAGCCAATCATTCAATGCATTTAAGAGGATGGGTGTGAGAAGTCACACCCCATAGTTATTGGGAGAATGAGATTCGAGTACAATAAATTTGGGGAAGTGTGTGAGTCAAGTAAGCAAGCCAAAGCAGAGGAAAATTGTATTGGAAATTACAACAATTTTAGACAGTAAATTTTTGGCATGAACAACAAGCACAAAGCATAAAAGAAGAGCTTGGATCTAGAGAAACCATGGAGGGTGATTTCTAGAGCATGTTGGAGCAGTTTTTGAGTATAAGACTGAAGAGCAAATTTTTCGGGCCTGAAGAGTGAACTCATGTGTGAGTTGCACTATAAAAACAAGTGTTTGTTGTTGTTTTCTAGTAGTTTTTCCTAGCAATGAGCTCCCTTGAGTTTCCAATAGAGATATTTTTGGTTACTGTTCCAGAGATACCTTAATAAACGAATGAGACACCTAAGTGACTAAGATGAGTGAAGGGGTACATTTCTTTGGTTTGGCAGGTTGAGAGGAAGAGAGATGGTGGAAAATCATGATAGATGTAGGAGAATACCAGTGGGTTATGGGTTTTATGAGATGTGAGTGAACAAAGAGAGACCACTCTATTTCGTCGATTTGTAGACCTATCTTGGGGGTGAATTTTTGTTGATATTTGGAACAACAATTCTATGGTTGGGTGGAATGTTTGTTCCTAGTAGCTCGTTGCACAACTGAATTAAAATATAAGTGTTTTATATGTTTTCTATCTTGCATTATGAGTTTTAATTGGTGTGCATGAATTATGTGTTTAAGACTGATTTATAAGATGTTGTAATGGGTTATTAGTTGCATTTCATGTTTATTTTATAATTTTTTAAATGCATCAAGTTAATGGTATCAGATAGAAATTAAATCTGGTTGTAATTTGTAGTTGTTAAGCTACATGAAATCAATAAGTTTTGAAAATTTTAATTTATGAGTTTTTCTACATGTAGTGGACCTTGGTTGGGATGGGGAATGTTACATAGGGGTATCTTCATTGCTTTTCATCTAATAAAAATATAGGACATGTCAAGTGGTTTACCTCAGTATTATGGTGGTACAACATGTCCTTCCATACTTCATAAAAATGTCCCTATTTATGGTGCTTAGGCTATCATTATCCATCAATCACATCACCCTTGAGAGGGAAAGTGAGGTTTCAAATAGTGGAATATCACATAGAGCACCAACAAGAGGTTCTCCAACTATTGAAGGAAAATTTGGATATAGAAAAAATTAGGATGAAACAACAAGAAGACCAACATCGCAGTGAAAGGGAATTCGAAGTGGGAGATTGGGTATTTCTAAGGCTAGAACCATATAAATAGATGTACCTCAAGCATCAAAAAAGGAAAATAAATTAGCACACAAGTACTATGGTCCCTATAAGGTGTTGCATAGGATTTGAAGTATGGCTTACAAATTGGATTTTCCTCCATTTTCACTTATACATCCAATTTTGCATGTTTCTTTCCTAAATAAGGTAATAAAAAACAAGATTATAGTTCAAATTGTTTTATCAAAGATTAATAAAGAAGGAAAAATCATACTAGAGCTAGAAACAATCCTTGAAACATGGATCAAGCAACTCTGAAATCGAGTAATTACTAATTACCTCATCAAGTGGAAGAACCTACCAAAAGAAGATTATGTTGGACAAGAAGATGAGTTCTTCATGCATAAACATCCACAAACTAATATGATTATGTAAATTTCCACACTTAGTCATAATGTTGAAGATTTTTTTTGGCTATAAACTGTGTATGAAACCTTGTACACAGTTTACATCTAGAAAAATTCTCTAGCATCTACAAACTAATCAATTTTTTAGGGAAACATTTGTTTGAAGGTGAGGGGAATGTTAAGGCCTAGATATTGAGTTATTGCATTTCTATTGTTATATTAGTGTTGTCCTTATTGGTCATCTAGGCCTTTTAATGGTTGGTTAGGCTATTTAATTGTAATTGTACCCTTTGCCTCATATATATACCAAGGCGACTTAGTTTTAGAGATCATTTCATCTTATACATTTGTTATATTGTAAAATGAAGTTATCCCCTTGAAGAGGCTTCTCATTCATTATTCTCTCTCATTCTCAAGGTGTGGAGTTACTTACCTTTCTATTTGTATTCTATTTGGGTGTTTGGTGCATCAAAACTTGGGTATCATGAAAACACAACTACAAACACAATTTTTTTGTTGCAAATGGGTGATTCAAGTTGTTGATGGGAAAAAGTATCGGAAGGTCCTTCTTAGACATGAAATAAAACAAGGATTTTACTTGGGAAGCATTCTAGAAAAGTAGTTTTGTTTCAATCCCTCCTACTCATTACATCTCATGTTAAAGTTGTTGTCACATTTGTTTTGAAAAACATATGAAAGACCTATGAGGCTATTAATTCCTACATCTCTTGGAAGGGGTTTTTCCTTCAATCCATACTTTCCTTCAATGAACATTGTCTTTGGTGGTCACCTCTTGTTAAATTTGAAGGAAATCCTTTGGTCAAAACGTCTTGGTTCTAAACCTTAAGGATTTTCAGAAACTACATCTATTCTTCTAACGATATATTTGACAATCTTTCGAGGAAATGGAACTTGTGGGTCTAGCTCAAGTAGAAATTTGGCCTAGACAATGCAAACAAATTTATAGTACAAAGAATTTAAGGTTTCATCCTAAATGACCTCATGCTTAATCTTGGCCTCCTAGAACCCTATAGGAAATATTGGCAATGGGGAAAGACCACAAACTTTTCATAATATAAGTGAGTTATGGCCTTCTGGTGTCTTTTCTTCAAGTTGTTCCTTTGGCTCAAGTGAATTATGGCATTCTGGTGGCTTTGCTTAAAATTGTAGTGATTGAAGTCTCAATAAAAGACTTTATTATTCCATCTTGGTAGTATCTGGAAACCAATGTTAAAACTCAAGAAAATAATCTATGTGTGTTGTTTAATTATGGGGACTCTCCAATAGAATGTCATACATGGGTAGAAAGAACCCACAAATTCAATAGTATGGGAGATCCAAAAACATTAAGCATACATTCTTGTTTTCCCCTCTAGCCAAGTCTTTATGGGTGCGAGACACATTTTTATGTCAACAATATATTCCTTCCTCTCTCCCTCACCTGAAGCATTGACTTGTTAGGAAAATAGCTTCCCTAAGCCATTGAGTCGTTGTCTTCTTGGATGCCTATTATAGTTGAATTTATTTTCTAGGTTTCGAAGAGACACGATGATACTATTTTTAATTTTGTTCGTCCATAATAAGTATTTTCATATACTTTTAGATATATGTGAGGGAAATAAGGTTTGAGTGGATATGGAACACCTCCAACAACTTTTGGATTACTTAGGTGGGGTCCCCTGCACTATGAGAAAAGAACCACCTAGCCCTTCTATGTCTACCTCTACAAGCAATCATAGAAGAGACAATATGCCCTACCACTAGGATGATAAGTAGGTATGGGAGTGATGGAAGCATGGGAGGATTTTTCTACCAACCCCTTTGCATAATGATAAACATTTCCCAACTTATCCTTGGCCTTTTTTTTGAAGGGCTCAATCCCTCAAAGCCTCCCACAAATAAGTTTATTTGTGGGAACCTATGTACCCAACTTACATCAAACCCCATTTTTATAAGAGGCCTTCCTCTGGATGACTATGAACAATCTCTTCTTGCTACTAGTATGGCCACTTCTTAGTGATATTCGATCAAGCTATTGACCTTTGTCATTTGATGTTTTACCTCTTTGGTTTCTAGACAATTTGTTGAGTGATGATATAACTATAAGTGTTTTGACCTAAATTTTTTGCATCATACTCATGCTAATGTTTTGGCCTAAGCCAACCATATATATATATATATATATATATATATATATATATATATATATATAATTTATTTTTATTTTTTTCATCATACTTATAAACCCTTATAAACCTGTCATAGTAATTTAATATTCAAAGTTAATCTCAAGTTTATTTCCAACAAATTCAAGACACACAATAATCAACTCATTTGTTGAGGGGGACTTTCTCTTTTGCCATCGAACTCACCAAACCAAACTGGGAGGAGATGCCTGCCTGAAGGACCAGTTTGAAGGACCAGTCAATGAGGTGTTCATTCCCCAACCCTTATAAACCTATTGTAGTAATGCAATATTCAAAGGTCATCTCAAGCTTCTTTCCAACCAATTCAAGTCACACAATAATCAACTCATTCGTTGAGAAGTTGGTGATGAAGAATCCAATGGAGGTTGTCTATCATTTATTCTTAATGGAGAATGGATCAAAAGGATGTTGAACTGGAATTTATTTACAAATCCCGAGACAAATGAATTTAATACAGCCGTGCCAGACCCTGAAAAACTTAAACTTTCTAAAGACTGGTAGCAATATATATCTGACAATAACATATGGATTTCGTTCTTTGAATGGAGGAAATTAAATCAAAAGGTTGTAGTACAAATGATGGGAGAAACTTCTGAGACTTCTCCTAAGCATAAGTGGAAAAGTATTGATGGGCATATTATGGAATCTAACTCCACATTTCCACCTTTTAAGGGAATTGTCTTGGAAGACAACAACAAACAAGTCAAAGCCGTTCCTTTACTGCTTTTTGAAGAGGCCATCTAGCTATCATGAATTGATAAAAGAGTCCAGTCAGTCTTTGAACAAATTAACTGGACCAACACTTCCTTAAGAGGTATGACCACCCACACCTTCATGACTAATGACTATGCTCGGAAGAGTCAAATTGTAGATCTACAAGTATCTACAAACACTATTGTACAGTTTGTTGATCAAATCCAAGATAAAGTCACAGAAGTAAAAGACAAGATGGACTCTGCCTTGAGTGAAATCTCTTACAAATCTAGAGAGTCCACGAGAAATCATGAAGAGATAATGGAAGGACTAGGACATGCTTTCTCCAAGATGGGGAAGACACTGATAGAAATAAAACAGAAGGATGGCAATCCTGACAAGCCTATCCCTGACTCATTCATCCTTCCTAGCTCACAAATCTCCATACTGTCTCCTGTATATAAACCTTCCGAGACAGTTATTCAGAAAAAATTCCCACATCATTTTCCCAAAGAAG
>JZKD02S1399949.1:0-11279 GCA_000966675.3 Picea glauca
TATCGGTAACACCATTTTTTCAAACGGAGTTGATTTTCATGTTTTTTATGCAACAATATGAGTTTTTTGGGCTAGATTTCTCATTTTGAGGTCATAGTTCTCATTAAGTTGGTAATATTGTTGGTCATAAAAGAGGCAAAAAGGTGTCAAAATGGAGACCCGTCATCTCCCCCCAATTGGTCTGGTTGTATGTTCCTTGCAATCCCAACTAATCCTCCTCTGCAATCCCTACATGTATTGCCCCCCAATCAAATGTTGGGTTGCCAAACTTCCTTGTGTTATAATATCCCAAGATCTTGTCCACATGTATCCATCGTGTTCTCTCTTCTTCTTCGTTCCAAGTCACTAGTGCTTTGTAGAACTTGCTAAGGCACCAAATGATGGGGAAGTGGAATCGCAACCAAATCCACTTGGTTCCATATCTCAACAAAGAATTGGCATAAACTGATGTCCTATTAAGAGCCAAGCCAAAATATGGATATCCCATGGGATCCTTGTTCCTCAGATATGTAGGGAGAGTCTCTCATATGTCATGAGAGACTAATAGTGTTTGAATTGAATGTGCTTTCGAGACCTCGAAGAACTCTGTGATAACATACCTTTGATGATGTCTAATAGTAACAATGTTTCTTGGGTTGCTCCTCAATCTCTTTAAGTCATCTTTCATCACGTGAGATAGAGGATATTCTTCTCTGACCTTCAAGCTCGCTTATACCTCGACCCATGATTGAAAGTCCATGTCCTTTTTCCATTGGACCGAGCCAAGAATATGAGATAAGAATGCTCTCAATTATACATCCCCAATGTAAGGGTTGGGGTTCCAGTGAGTCATTTGGAAGTATAAAATCATGAAGATAGAGCTCACATAGCAAGTTTTGATCTTTCATATCAGCAGAGGTAAACATAGTGATGAAATCCTGTGGCTGCTCTACCTCATGTGGTTGTCCAGCTACTAGTTGTATGAGCCTAAATGTTGCTCATATGTCATGCAAAAGGATGGCCTCGAATGCTAGCTCGCAAGCTTGTTGCACTAACTCCTTAGTGCGTCCCAACTAATCCTTATATTCCTTGATCTTTGCCTCCCACTTTTCTTCCTGTGCCAGGTACAAGGAGAAATGTCTTTGTTTTAGCCTCTCAATGACTTGGAGATGAGTCTCTCTTTCGATAATGCCGAGGTCAAAGAGTTCATCCTTATTCCTCCATTGTGGAAGATCTGACTTTAACTGGATGAAAGCATAAGTGTTAGTGATAATGTCATCCAGGTAAGCATTTATGAGTTGTTGTGCCTCTTTTACGTGTACTTCAACACAACTATCAATCTAGGGTTCTTGTTAGTGTTTCTTTAGTTATAGAGCAACAGTGTTCTTTTACTTCTTTAACAATAACATATACTGAGCAATATCACCATAATAGATACAAAAAGAACACAAGAGAATTATCCTGGGAAAACCCCAAATGGGGGGAAAACCCAACAACCTTTCTTTAATAGATTTCGTTCACAAAGCAAGTCCAAAATAGATAAACCCTAGCTCAAAGGCTAGTACAATTAGACACACCATCACAGCTGCAACAACAGCGCTATACCAAGATAGCGCACCTCTTCAAGGAGTAGCGCACAAGAGAGAGAATACCAAAAGACTAAACAAGAAGAAACTGAGTCACTATAGTTGTTGCACCTTCTCCAAACTTGCACCTTGCTTCTAGGTGTATGAGAGAGTGTGAGTGAGTGAACAAATGAGCCAAGACGTCCTCTATTTATAGTCTTCCTGGCCACTAGACTGGGCTGAGTTCACTTTTGGGGTGTTTCAACATCTGTCCAATGGATCCCTTGCTTTCGAATCTTCTTTGCATCTAAGAAAGGTCATCTAGGAGGGAAAGTTTTTCCCGCGGCTACCAAACATCAACACTCCCTCTTAGCTAGGGAGGTATCTTTCATGATGTCTTCATCTAGTAGTCCATTGACTACTCTGCAATCAGTGGGCAGCACACAACTGCCACAATGCCATCTGTAGCTCGAATCATATGTCACAGTCTCTGTAATCAAGTAGCACACAACTACTCTCAATGTGAACTGGTAGTCTTCATGACAATCAACTAGTAGCGCACAACTACTACAATGCCATCCGGTTGTGTCGATCCATAGTAGTACACAACTACTATGCAATGGTATGTAACCACTCCAAGTAGCTCACAACTACTATCCAGAGACACAATGTCTCTCTGCTGCAATCAATTGATAGCTACACAAGCTACCACCATGCAATCCAGCAGTCTCTATGATTATGCAACAATCAGCTAGTAGCATGCAACTACTACAATATGCCATCAACCATAATCATAGTCTGCCATCTCCATGACTACGCAACAATCAGCTAGTAGTACATAGCTACTACAATGCCATCAACCATAGTCAGGATCTGTATGAGTATGCAACAATCAGCGAGTAGCACACATTTGTTCCAATGCCATCAGCCATAGTCATACCTATGATTATGCAGCAATCAACTAGTAACACACAGTTGCTACAATATGTGATCGGCTATAACCATAGTCTCATCCAGTAGCACGAAGCTACTCCCATAGTCCTCATGACTATGTGTGTGATGTTTCTTCTCTCATGAGGTCCGATAGTGCATTACCCCCTCAGTCACACCACTGATCTAGGGAACCCTTGGCTAGAGGGGTTAGTCGGCATGAGAAGAAACAACACACCTCTCTCTCTACGAGGATAGACATTCAACATCACGCCAAGCTTGTCCCTGAAGTACTCATACTTCACACTTGGCAAAGGCTTGGTGAGAATGTTTGTTATTTGCCAATCTATGGATATGTATTGGAGCTCTACAACTCCTCTCTGCACCATGTCTCAGATGCAATGATATTTGATCTCTATGTGCTTAGACCTGTCATGAAATACAAGGTTCTCTGTAAGCTTCACGCAACTTTGATTGTCACAATGTATCAAAGTTGGCTCCAACTCTAGATCAAATATCCTTGCAAGCAACTTCCAAAGCCACATTGCTTCACAACTTGCCACGCTAGTTGTGATATACTCTGCCTCTGATGTACTGAGTGCCATTGATGTATGCTTTCTGCTCAACCATGAGATCATACCTAATCCCAAACTTAATCAACATCCAAAAGTACTATTCTGATCCACTACACTCCCTGCCCAGTCAAAGTCTGTATATCCTTGCAATTTCACATCTCCACCCGAGACATATCTCAATTCATATCCAATCGCACTGCGAAGGTACCTCAACATATGTTTTGTTGCCATCCAATGTATCTGCCTAGGTTCAACCATGTGTTGACTCAAGGTATTCACTGTAAAAAATATGTTCGACTTGGTGTTAACTAGGTACATCAAGGATCCAATCAGTTGTTTTTACATCATGGGATCCACCAAATCTAAAGATGAATCACTCAAGAGCTTCAGATTTATCGTCATAGGTGTGGTCATGCACTTGCAGTCCATCATCTCGAATCTCTACAAGATCTCAACTATATATTTTCCTTGGCTAAAGAAAATCTCATTCGATCTTTGCCACACCTCTAATCCCAAGAAGTAATGCATCAGACCTAGATCGTCCATTTCAAACTCTAAGGTGAGCTCCCTCTTGCACCCAATTATGAGGTTCTCGTCTTCTATTAGGAACAAGTCATCCACGTATAGTACTAAGATAAGCGGGCATCCATTCTCAACCTTATAGTAAAGGTTGGGATTTGCATCACTCTTGGTAAATTTGGTAAATCCCAAGCTCATCAGATATCTATATATCATGACATACCATGCCCCGGTTGCCTGCTTTAGCCTGTACAAAGCCTTGTTCAGTTTGCACATATGGGACTCCTTCCCATGAATCACGAACCCTTGTGGTTTCTCTATGTACACTTCTTCTTCAATTACATTGTTTAAGAGAGCAGTCTTGACATCCATCTGGTGTAATTTCCATCCCATCGAAGAAACAATGGCAATAATCGATCTAATAGAAGTGTATTTTTCTACAGGAGCTAATGTTTCATCATAGTCTTCTCCCTCTTTTTGGTAGAACCCTCTAGCAACAAATCTTGCTTTGTATTTCTCTATGTTATCGTCTGCAACATGCTTGATCTTGTAGATCCACTTGAAAGTCACTACTGACTTCCCTTCTGGTCTCGAAACCACCTCCCACACATCATTCTTCATGATGGACTGATACTCCTCCATCATGGCATCCTTCCATTCTTGATTCTCAACAGCGTCCTCAAGGTGGAAGTTTTTGAATCAATGATGTTGCTCATTAGTGCCACATAGCTAGAAAACTTATGTGATCTCTTGCTCTCTCTAAAAGAGCCTTTGGGCATTTCATGTCCTTTAGCTTCCTGCAAGGTGTTCCGAAGCCAAGGTAGTCTCTTTTTGTTGATTGTAACTTCTTGGGGTGGATCTACAGGTCTCTCTGACTCTACCATCTCATTTTGGGCTTCTGGAATGGGATCTTCTGGTGTAGAGCCTTTGATGACTGCATCCCTTGGAGCCTCCTGCTCCTCTGGGTCCTCATCCGTGTGAGACTCCCTTGATCTTTTGAAGGTTTCATCTTCGTCAAATGTTACATCCCGATTGATCTCAATCTGTCTCTGCCCGGGGATGTATATTTTGTAGGCCTTCGAAGCCTCATTGTATCCAACGAATGTGCCCTTCTTTCTTGAAGGTTCCAATTTTGTTCTCTTTTCCTTTGGAACATCTACAAATACTGGACAACTATAACTTCTGGCTTCTTTCCAATGAATACCTCTTCAGGTGTCTTGTTCCCCAATATTTTGTGAGGACTTCTATTATGGACGTGCATAGCGGTACTGGATGATTTTTCCCATAAGTGCATGGGTAGGCCCTAGTCATGGATCATCGTTTCCGTTGCTTCTACAATGGATATATTCTTTCTTTCTGCAACCCCATTTTGCTAGGGGTTTTAGGGAGTAGTTAGCTCCCTATTAATCCATGCTTCTCTACAAAAATATTTAAACTCCTTTGAGGTGTACTCACCTCCATTATCAAATCTCGAGACTTTAATCTTCCTTTCAGAGAGATTTTCAGTTAAATCCTTGAACTCTTGAAACTTGTTAAAGACTTCATCTTTCTCTTTTAGGAAATAGATCCATATCTTTCGAGAATAGTCATCTATGAATAAGACATAGTATACAAAGTTGCCTAATTATGGCACCGTCATTTGTCCACATACATCAGAGTGTATGATGTCCAAGATACCCTTGGACATGCTATCACTATCGGTGACGCTTCCCTTGACATTCTTGCCAAGAGTGCAACCTTTGCATACTCCATCATGATCTACCTGGATCTATGGTAGACCTGTAACCACCTTGCTCAATACTGGTAGTGCTCTATTGTTTATGTGAGAAAGTCTTTGGTGCCATAGCTCATTGGAGCTAACATTGTTGCGTACAAGGGCTTGTTCTTGGTGTCCCTTTAATTTGTACAATCCTCCCTCTCAGACACCAATCACGGTAGCTTTATCCATGCTTAAATTATTAGGTCATAAAAAAGTTTGGCCATCCATAAAATCTACCCTAAATCCTTTATTTTCTAAAGCAAAAATGGAAAGAAGATTCTTCTTTAAGCCTTGTACAAATAGAATGTCTTTAATTGAAAGAGGGTTACCTGAATCAAGTTGTTGGGAGGCTTCTCCAATGCCTTTGATTGCATGCTTGGAATCATCCCCAAGCACCACCTGAAGAGAAGAGTCATTTTCCGTTAGGTTGGAGAGAGAGTTTTTGAATTCAGTCATGTGCTTGGAGGCACCGCTATCAATGAGCCAAGTGTCACTCCCTTGAGTGATGGTTCCCATGGGTGTTGAAACAAATACAAATTCTTCATCCTTTGATTTGCGTTCTTCAACATCGGCTACATGTTCATGGTGCTTCTTCTTCTTTCCCTTTTCATGTTTGTGAGGACATTGTAAGGCATAATGTCCCATATTCTTGCAGGTGTAGCATCGAACCTTTGATGCATCCTTCCTGTCGCGTGGCTTCTTAGACTTCCTTGGGTTGCCTTCTTCCCTTTCCTTCCTCTTCTTCACTTGGGTGGCAAAGGTTTGATTTTCTTTATCATTTGTTTTTTGTTACTTGGATATCAACCTGGATTCCTCTTGGGTGCAATTTTCTCATAGCTTGTCGAATTTGGGCAATCTTCTTCTGGCACAAATCCCTTGAACAAATGGGTCCCAAGAGGAGGGAAATTCATTTAGTGTGGTAGTCACAAGTTCAGTGTCTTCTATTGGATCTCCAATGGTTGCTAACTAATCTTTGATCTGTGAGATCCTCATAAAATAGTTGGCTATTGTTTCTGATTAGTTCATTGTCACGTTTCTGAGTTGATGCCTTAAAGTAAGCTTTCGACTAGTATTCTTACTTTCATAGAATCTGGTTAGGGCATCAAACATCTCCTTTGGTGACTTCAGTTCTGATACATTAGGTATCAGATGATCTTTTATTGAATCTGTCAAGATCCTCTTGGCCTTGATCTCATTCTTTATGAACTTCGCTTTTGCTTCTTCAACTTCAAGTTCTGGAAGAGTTTTTATTACGTATCCAATAGATCATTCTCTTCTAGAATGAGAAGAAATTTGTGCTTCCAGGATCTGAAGTTATCTTCTCCATCCAATCTATCTTCAACTCTCATGTTGGTTGACCTTTTCACTGGCAGAAACCCTAGCACTAGAAAAACTTTGAATTTTCCAAACTTCGCCAAACTGCAATATGTGGGTTTCAGGGGGTGTGCTAGGGTAGAGCGCACTGCTCTATGTAAAGAAAAGTCCCAACGCTTTTGGAGTTAGTGCTCAATGAGCGTGACAAGAATTAATGTGCAGCAATAGCATGGAGTGGGCCCATAACCTGTTAGTGTTTCTTTACTTATAGAGCAGCAATGTTCTTTTACTTCTTTAACATTAACATATACTGAGAAATATCACCCTAATAAATACAAAAAGAACACAAGAGAATTATCATGGGAAAACCCCAAATGGGGAAAAAACCCAACAACCTTTCTTAGATAGATTTCATTCACAAAGGAAGTCCAAAACATATAAACCCTAGCTCAAAGGCTAGTACAACCAGAAACACCATCACAGTTGCAACATCTCTATACCAAGATAGCGCACCTCTTCAAGGAGTAGCGCACAAGAGAGAGAGTACCAAAAGACTGAACAAGAAGAAACTAAGTCATTGCAATTGTTGCACCTTATCCAAATTTGCGTCTTGCTTCTAGGTGGATGAGAGAGTGTGAGTGAGTGACCAAATGAGCTAAGACATCCTCTATTTATAGTCTTCTTGGCCACTAGACTAGGTCGACTTCTCTTCTGGGGTGTTTCAACATCTGTCCAATGGATCTCTTGCTTCTGGAATCTTCTTCACATCTAAGAAAGGTCATCTAGGAGGGAAAGTTCCTCCTGCAGCTACCAAACATCAACAGTTTTGAGGCTTCTTCTTGGTCAATATCACTCGTCAAGTTTTCCACACTTCTGAACTGAAGCTTGTGATACCTTAACTTGCTTTTGAGCTTCTTATTCTATAGCATTAGTCTCTTATTTTGCTTAAGCAAGGATTGATAACTTTGGCTACTGAATCTAAAAGGCTTATGTTCCAAGTGTGTCTTACCTTTGTCTTTTTGCTTCTGGCCTAGTCCTTTCATCCCGAGAACAAAGTGTGGGAAGGGCCCCTTTGGTTGAGGAATAAAATGTGAGCATTGTGGCTCTTCGGCCATGGAATGAGGTGGTGAAGATACCTCGATTTCAACCCAATCCTGCTCAGAATTTGGAACCTGTTCCGGCTCCACATCCTCGGGATCTATAGTAAGATCAATCACATCATGCACCCCGATCTTAGATTTTGTAGCAGGTGCATCTAAATCTTTTGTTCCTCTATATTCTCCTTTTAATTCGATAGCACTATCAATGATGGGGATGGATCCCATCACCTTCTTGGACACTCTTGTTGATCTTCCGCACCATGGTGTCATGGATTCCCTTATTTGACCGAGTTCTTTCTTTAGTGGCAACACCCTGGCCTATGGTTTGGTTGTTACTTGTCCTACAAATGTGCTCCATGGGACTCCTAACCTTTCCAACTCAACATTGATAATCATCGCGATAAACCCCTTATGGTATAGAGCAATCTCATGGCTCTTCTTCTTCCTTGTAGACTCAACAAGTTTTGTTAAACATTTATGCAAGTAGTAAGGCATTTTAAGTGGCTTATCCCCCTTTAAGTGTATGAGGATCCGGATATGGTAGTGATAGGCCATGTTATCCCCATTTTATGGATAACTAAGGAGATTATGTCTCAAGGCCCTCGGATTGCATATATGGAGTGCAAGAAGACTACATGGCCAGCAGTACCCTTTTGCAGAGTTGGAAACCCCATTCACCACCACAGATGGTCACAGATTTCCAAATTCCATCCACCATATCCACTAGCTTTCAGAAGGCAGTGGGCCTTGCTCCATGAGGTACAAGTCAGTATTATGGTGAGCATCATCATTATATCTTAGATTCCTCTAGATTTCATGATATATGCTTGGACATTATGCCTTTTCCCCTGCTTCACCTTGGTGGTTGACATTATACCCTAGTAAGTGGTCTTCCTTGGGGATGAGTTTTCTACTGGGAAATCCCTTAAAGAGCCATCATATCATTCTCGACCATACTTACCAGTTTCCATCATTGTTCCCCTCCATTCCATTATCTCTTGGGATTTTAGGGTGTATTGACCCAAGAAGGGGTTGCCCCTCATTCTATGGGAAGAAGGCGCTGAAAGCCCAGAGGGATTGATGTTGGGTAAAATATAAAAGCCTTGTATGAACCTTCCAGATGCTTCACCCAAGGATCACCCAAGAAAGCACTGAAACACTTATCTTTGAGTAAAGGGGACCCACATATAATAAAGAATTCTTAAAAGGTTAGTTGAAGGATAGGAGGTCTCATCACGAGCCGACCTATCACATCCATGAATATTTAGTGGTATGACATTGCCATTGTCTGGTCACCAAACCAAGGTAATGGCTCGCAGTTGCATGGTTGAGAGAAAGGAGGTCTCATCACGAGCCAACCTTCTCATTTCCACTAGGTGTTTGTGGGTGGCATTGTCATTGTCTAGTCATTACGCCAGGGCAGTGACCTTCAACCTCTCCTTAAAAATTATGAAAGAATAAAATAATGACAATTAATGGGCTTGGAAAAAATGCATTGCAAACGAAGGTACCACACACCCTCTACAAAGGTACCCATGAATGAGACACTACGACCCCTTGTATGTCATGAACCCTATGCCCATTAAGTCTTGACCCCAACCACCTCACCCACTTTACATGGCTTGGAGAGGGATCTCTTGGAAACTTTCCTTGACCTAGGGAAAGATCTACCCAATAGGACACCTCGTCAATCCTCCCATATTCAAGCTTTCCTAATCGCATAGTGTCTTTGAGAAATTAATTGCTTGATATAGTAATTTTTTATCCACATGCTTAGGTGGCTCATTTATTGATTGGATTCACTTATCATGATGTTATGACTTGAGATCTTTGGAGGGCATGCTCATTTGTCTTTGTAAGACCTATTTGGTGGACAGTTTTGGGAGAACAAGCCTAGCTTGGGCTTCCATGCGGTTACAAGCCCATAGGTTGGATGCCAAGGGTCCACATGTTGGATCACAGAGATCAAATATTGAAGACCTAGATGATGATGTGGAAGACCTAGCCCAGCCCTCGGTAATGTACATGACAAATTTATATATATACAGGATTCAAAACCCATAGAATCAGGTAGCCAACCAATGCATACTCCTCTTGGGAACAAACATTACCAACCAAGGTTCAAACCTAAATAATAAACTTGGCAACAATAAAAAGAGTCGACTAAAATCATTGTTGGTGCGAGAGTGAAGAGTCTATATCAAAATCTTAGACCCATTCCAAAATTATCCATCCATTTTATGGGCACAGGTTCAAAACCCAACTCATACTCAACATAAACAAAAGCATTTCAATGTTGGTCACATAAGTTCCCAACTATGGGAAACTGTAAGCAAATTCCATTTAAATCTTGGTCGAGACTTGGCACATATCAAATATGGGTTCGACCCATAAGAATACTTAGCAACACGAATAGTTTGTAAAAAAAAAAATGTTGGGCACATAAAAAATGAATAAAATGAAATCAAGCTCGAACCCAAATTGAAACTTGGAACATGACAGTCACAACAACAATGGGTTTAACCCAACATCGAATTTCCTTCACAACCCACTACTTCTTTAAAAGAAAATAAAAAATTCCAAGAAAATGGAAAATGAGAATATGAATTAAACAAAGAATGCATTCAATAGAGGACAGAAACAAAATCATTTTATTTTCCTTTGCAAACAGAACCCCTCAAATAACATTTACAATATTTCCATTTAAGAGTGAAAAGCGGGAAGAAAGAGTCACACGCACTCAATACCAGTTGAAAACAGAGCCATTGCTAACTCATTACTTTGCAAAACACATGCAAGAGATGTTCAACAGTCTGGAAAGTACATACCTTGCCTTGGAGATTTTTTATACTAGTTGTTTGATGTCGAAATTGTTGTTGCAACCACCAAGAGCAGGATTTCCCAAAGCTGAGCTCGAGCTCTCCATACACCAAAATGAAAAATGGAATGACATAACACCAAGGAGCAAAAAGGATGGTAAAACGTAAGACTATGGAGTAAATTCCCACGTCCTTGCTATTCAATGCATGACCAACCCATCATGTTGCCATTCAAAACCAAAAACCATATGTGCATGCCAACTCAACGCTTCATACCAATTAATTCGCATAACTCTTATACATTATACCATGCACTATGTCAAGTCGAATACCATATAAAACTCGTATGTACCAACACAAACTATAAACCACACCATATGTTATGTAAACCCATAAGTTTATGCCTTTTTCAATTAAATGCTACCTCCAACGTATCATTTCAATCATGGCATCGCTTATATCCATATGAATAGGCCATGACTTACTGTTAAGGTTTAAGCTATTATTAAGTTTCTTTTCAATTCACTAGATAACCATAGCATAGATAGGATCACTGAGAAATACACAATCACAAGAGACACATCATTTATTCTAGGAAACCCTCATGTAGGAGAAAACCCAGCAAAAACTTCCTTAATATAGATAGCCAATACAATGCCAAGAGAATAAACCAAACAATACAGAAAGTCCTCTCCCAAGTAGTGTGCCTCTCTCTCTCT
>JZKD02S1399961.1:1937-27950 GCA_000966675.3 Picea glauca
GTCATCATTGTTCATAGTGATGATCAAGTCATCCACATACATGACTAATATGACCATCTTTTTACCCTAAAGACGTACATACAAAATATCATCAAATTCACTTTGCTAAAAAAAACTTTTCAAAAGTAATCATCCATCTTGGCATACCAATCTCTAGGAGATTTCTTCAAACCATATAATGATTTTATTAAATTACAAACTTTATTTTCCAATCCTTCAAGATCAAAACCTAAAGGTTGAGTAATGTATACTTTTTCCTACAAATCTCCATTAAGGAAGGAATTGTTAACATCCATTTGATGTAATTTCCATCCATTTTGAGTTGATAAAGTAATGACCATCCTTATCATATTCCATTTTTATGTAGGTGCAAAATTTTCTTCATAGTCAATTCCTTCTTGTTGTGCAAAACCCTTGGCTACTAGTCTTTCTTTATATTTATCAATCATTCCATCTAACTTGTACTTGATTCTGTAAACACATTTGCATCCAATGTGTTTCACGTTTTGAGGATAATGAACAAGTTTCCAAGTACCATTTTCTATCATTGATTTTTAATCATCAATCATCTCCTTTTGCCATTTTCATGTTTTACTGCCTTTTTAAAAGTTGAAGGCTCAATAAAATCATTTGTTATTAAGAAAAAATTATCTTGTATTATGGTTGAACTTCTTGTACTTTTTTTATTGTGTTCATCAAATCTGACATCTTTTAAAAGTTGAGCAGCCCATTTAGGCATCTTATACTCTTCATTAGTTGAAGTTTCTTATTCTAAGTATTCATGTGTATAAGAACCATCATGAGAACCTTTTTCACCATTTTCATTTTCCAATGAATTGGTCCAACCCATTTCAAACCATTGTTCTTTACTTGGCTGATTTTTTATCCTTTTTTTCTCCTTATCCACTTGCTTTTCCAATTTCTCTAGAAGGATTTCAATCTGAAAAACACTTTTGATTTCTATTTCATCAAATTGACATCTTGAGATACAAAAAAATTACCATTGGATAAAAGACAATATCCCTTCTTTTCAGAGGAATATTCAATCAACATACACTTCATACTTCGAGATTCTAGATTAATTTTCTTTTCCTTCGGAACTAAATCATGGAAAACTAAAGCAAAGACTCAAAGATGTTTAAATTTTGGTTTGAAACCATACCAAGCTTCGTATGGTGTTATTAAACCCAAAGAAGTATTAGGAGATCTATTTCTTAAATAAATTGCAGTTTGAATTGCTTCGGCCCAATAGGAGGAACTTAAGCCTTTGAATTTTAACATTGATCTTGTGATATCCATCAAAGTTCGATTCATTCTTTCTATCACTCCATTCTTCTTTGAAGTCTATCAATTTTTGAATTTCATTATGATGCTTTTATCTTTGCAATAATTTTGGAATTCTTTTGAAGTGAATTCCCCTCCATTTTTTGTCCTCGAAGTACCAATCTTTTCCTTGGTTTCTTTTTCAACAAGATGACGAAAAACTTAAAAAATTTCAATTGTATCTGACTTTTCCTTCAAGAAATACACGCAAGTCATTCGACTGAAATCATCAATGAAAAGTAAAAAATATTTACATCCTCCAAGAAAAGTCTCTAGAGGCCAACAAATGTCACTATTCATGAGTTCCGAATATTTGTTTGCTCGCCATGACCCAGTAGGGAATGTTTCTCGATTTTATTTTCCATAAATGTAAGCTTCACATATTGCATTTTCCTTTTTAAAAGTGGGTATTCCTTTAACCATCTCTTGTTTTTTAAGTTGATAAACACTATCAAAATTCAGATGTCCATAACAAACATGCCATAACCTTATCGGTGAATTTTCCAAATATACTAGTCTTGCAAACTATTTCATCGAAGGAATGACTTTCCCTTTCATCCTGAGAATCTTTCCATCTTCATATCCCATCATGATTGTTTTGATATTTTGTTTTATTGATTTGATTTTAACCAATCCATCTTCCATAGTAATTTGATGCTCTGCTTGTCGAAAAATCACTAAGTACAACAAACTCTTTTTAAATGTTGGTGAATCCCAAATATTTGAAATCATTTTCTCTCCAACTCTTGGGAGAAAAAATTTCATAGAACCTTTTCCACAAGATGTATGGGTTGTCTCATTAGAAAAAAATATTGAATTTAGTTTACATTCTTGAAAGGACCAGACAAAATATCTTTTGAAAGTCATGTGTTGAGTGACACATGTATCCAATAACTAGACATCTTCAAACTCACTCTGAAAAGAGTAGTTGGAAGTTGTTAAAGCTATTAGCTGTGATTTTTGAAGATTAGTGAATACATATTCAAAATCAGTTTGATCATGATCTTAATCATTGTCATAAGAATACTTCCATGAAGTAGAATTTTTCTTGAATTTAGGCAGCTTATAATTTGGAGTTTTACAATCATCTGCATAATGAAAAACTTTGTTACTTTGTCTGCGAGTAATATGTCTCATGTCTCTTCCTCTTCCATATTGATAACTATGATTTGGAGGTCTCTCTGACTAAATTCTTCTAAATTTGTTTGATCCCTGTTGGAAATTAGTGCTTCCTCTTCCTTGACTATGCCCATGACCACATCCTTTATATGAAGTCTGTTTTTGATTGCCACATCCTTTTTTTTTATTGGATATCCTCTTCCTCTTGAAATTTTAGTTGATGATTTACTAGAGCTTTCTCCTGTATAAAAGAAATATTCTCTAGTTTTATTCATCTTCCCAAAAGTCTTATCATGTTGAGATAAAATTTCACTCAAATGATCAAATGAAGTCTTCTCCAGTTTACCAGTCAACTCTAAAGTCTCTAAAAAGTTCTTATAAGAGGGTGGAAACCATGTAATCAAGATAGTTGCTATCAAACTATCATCTACAAGATTAAATATTTCCTTTGTTATTTCTTGTTTGATGTTTTTTGATCTGGAAATATATTCAAGAACATCACCACCTTCAACCAGTTTTTTTTGAAGCAAATTCAATTGAAGATCAACCCTTTTTGTTTTAGATTGAGTATCAAAGAAATATTTTAAAATATTCCATGCAGACCATGCATGTGGGGCATTTTCAATATGAGTATACATTATTTATTTATAGAGTATTTTAACAATGCTAAATCCTTTTCATTTTTTAGTTCCCACTTTGATAGTGGACCAACATCAGTGGGTATAGTGGGATTTATGTCACCATTGCATATATTTTTCCATAATTCATTGAAAATTAGTGTACGTTCCATATGTTGTCTCTGAGTTTTATAAATCTTGGAGACCTTTAATTTATCATATTCAGAGAACAAATTTACAAGATTTGAAATATTTGTGAGTGTTTTTCCTAAACAGTATTTTGTGCAACAGAAATTGAAATCAATAGATCATGCACCACACAAAAAGAAAGACCATAAACACACCTCACTCTGCACACAAAGAATGACTATAAGGGCTTGGAATTTTCCCTCTTATAGTCTCTGAACAAGAGATTGATTGATCTTTGTACTTGGCTCTAACAAACTCTTTAAAAAATTTGTTACAATTTTCTTGCTAAAATTTTCAAAATTTGAACCTTTTTTTTTTTTTGGTAAGTGAGTTTGAGATTCTATATTACTATGAAAAATACGGTACAAAAGGAAAAGAGGGTTATCCCCTGATCTGCCAAAAAGGAAACCAGATCATGGATCCCGAAGTTGCGTTGTCTACATAAGCGAGGGGAGGGCTAGGCCGCCACCTTGGGAAACTGACCCAGTCTTCGAGAACTCGTTTTAAAAACTATACCATAACATATACAAAAAACCAAAAACATAGAACAGGGGTGGCTCATACGCTGAAAAAAAAATGACCAAGGTTTGAGACTGTGCTAGTCCAAGAGGATTGGATGGCTTTCATCTCCTTCCTTTCTTGGCTTGTTCTCCTTTCTCTACTCCACCGTGCACGTCTTTCTGATGCTTGCTGGTGTTTCGCGTCGGTCTGCTGGAATGATGTCTATGTGGTGGACATAGCAAAGGTAGAGGTGGAATTGTCCTCCCATTCATTCCATTTTTTCATTTTGGCTCCTCTGGTCCTCTTCTATCCTTCTTGTGATGGCCTCCAGGTTGCTGAGGTGGCTCAGAATTTCTGTGAGCTCCATCTTGTGGCCACGGTTTTCCACCCTATTGGTCTCGTTCCTATCAGCTTTCATCTTACTTATCAACATTTTTGTGCGCCAAGCTTGCTCCATCGTTTTGTGGTAGAGGGTTGTCCTAGGTTGTGTGGCCCCTGGGTCCCTTATCCCGTCCGCTTCTTGGATGAGTTCTACCCAGGATTTTCCCTAGCTCTTGGTGTTGACTTCTCGCTCCCACCTGTCGATGACCGCTTTTCCCTTTGGATCGACCTGCACAAGAAATATGCCTTTAGCCTCTATGGTCGCCTGCTCCATCCTTGTGATATTTTGGGTGCTTGTTGGAAGTTCCTCCCCCTAGGGGGCCCTCTTACTTTGGGTATTCTTCATTCTTACCATATTGGTTTGAATGCAATGGTTTATGTCTTGACTTTGTCCTCCGCTTATATTCGCCCCTTCCTAGTATGTAGGATGGTCTCTGTAATTTATGCTCTCTGGTCCGTAGCTATCCCTGATGCTTCTTCTTTTAAGGGGTCTCCTCGGCTGTGATCTTATCATGGTAATCATGGGTCTCCCATAAAGGCATGCCTTTTGGTCATTTTTCACTGTTTCAGAGTGTGTGCGCTTGGGAACCCTGTCATTGTCCCTGCGCCAATCCTTTGCCTTGCACGTTGTACGTCAACCATTTCCTCCCACCATATCTGTGCGTGGGTGAGGTGTACCCACTCCTTCCCACGAACTATAATTTTGATCTTCGTCCTTTGTCGTCTGCGGATTAACCTTTCTTCTCTCCCATGGAAAACCCCTGTACTTATTTCTATTGACAGGACCGTGGTGACGTGCCTCCTCTTGTGGTGTGACTAGGATATGCATTATAACTCGTGTCTAAATGGTGGCCTATTAGATTTTGCCTGGATCCTACTTTCCCTTCAATTAATTCTATGCCTTCAGCCTCGGTGTGGTCGTCTGTACTTCGACTACCATCATAGTCCTTTGCCACTAGTTGGGTACATTATGTCCAAAACTGACCATTTGGGATGCTACTCCATGTGGAATCCAATTCTTGTCCTTCTCGGTCGACCCCTTCATTAGCGATTCTATCCGCTAGTCCATTTTCTTACCTTCGTACCCAACGCAACTACACTGTGATCCCCATCTGTAAATACTCTTGAATGTTTTGCAGGGAGTAGGCCAAGCGCCAATGCCTCTAAATTTTTCCCACTCTGGTGTCGTTTTGAAGTTTCCTTACGATGTTGATGACCAGTGTGGATTCTCCTTCCACTATGACGTTGGTCATCCCTTCCTGGTGTAGTATCTCAAGGCCAGTCTCCAGTGCTCCAAATTTCGCGGTGTTGTTGGTTGAGGTCCCCAGACTCCCAGTGTATAGCCAGATAATTTTTCATTGACTGTTCCTGATTACTCCCCCCGTACCTGTTCGTCCTAGGTTACCTTTCAACACCCCATCGAAATTCATATTGAGGGTTCCCTCTGGTGGTGGTTTCCAGTTGTGCTCACCTACTTGTAGTTGTGGTAGTCGTCTTACCTGAATGGGGTTGCGTCCTTCTTTCAGTTGAAAAGCCTCTAGAATTCAGAGATCCCAGTCTGTGAGTTGCGCTCCTCCTGTTTAGAAGTTGTGGCTCTGTATCGTTTCTCTTGTCATGGATATTATTGTTTCCTTGATCTTTCCTGCCTTCATCTTTGGTTCCTAAATATGCGTCGGTTCCGTTCCTTCCATATTGCCCAAATGATCATGCTGAAAATGATTTTCCAACAGAGATTTTCGCTGTAGTTTTCCTTCCAGATGTTTATAGTTGCAGAGATATTACCTTTGATCCTATTAGACTGTCGGAAGATGCCTGCCACCCAGTCCCAGACTTCTGTTGTGTAGGGACATTCATCCAAGAGATGGTTCATTGTTTCCTCTTTTTCTTCACATGGGTGACACCTTGAAGGGCCTATGAATCCTCTCTTCCTTAGGTTTTCCCAAGTTAGAATTCGGCTGTGTAGTATTAGCCACTGGAAGATTTTTATTTTTGGCCACTGGGGGCTGTTCAAGAGCTTATCCCATTGGTGCATCGAATCTTCTTGGTCCTGGTCCATTATATAGTGGCGAACTTCTTTAAGATTGAATTCCCTGCCAGCTTTCTACCCCCATCTCAGTTGGTCATTTCCGTCTGTGACTGCAATTTTTTGTCTCCCCAACTCCTCCTCCATCTCTTTTACTGTTGTTGTGGTCTGGTCTCTAGTTTGTGGGGTGAGAGTGTTCTAGATTCTCCATTTGTTGCAATCTGTTTCTTGTTTCCAATAGTGGCAGATTTCAGTTTTTCCTTGCGCCATCATCTCCTGTTGGAGTTCCTCCGGGCCCAGTTTTTCCATTCTAGATTCTCGTTGCCAAACATCCTCCCAGAATCGGGTGGTTCTACCATTTCTTATTTCCCAAAAGCTACGTGTCTAGATCCAAGCCTTGTTGCACCAGGCTAGGTTCCAGATGGGAAAACCCTCCCTAGTGCCTCTGAAGCGGATTTTGTCCTGATCACAAATGTCTGGGGCATACTTTTCCTTCCACAGGTTGACCCATGGCGTGGTAGTTTCTTGAACCCAATGCCACCAGATTTTTTCCCCATAGGCGTCATTGGTCACTTGCGGGTCATGTAACCCCAAGCCTCCTTTTATTTTTGGTTTACAAACCTTCTCCCAAGCCACCAGTGCCCATTTTTTCCTTGTTTACTCTCCTCGCCACAGGAAGTCCCTTTGTATGGTTCTTATTTTTTGTAGAATCCCCTTGGGGGCTGGGAAAACTGACATCATAAAGATTGGTATAGCTTGCAAAACTGACTTGGTTAGGATAATTCTTCCGGCTAGGTTGAGGGATCTGTATGTCCAATTTTTTACCCGGTCTTGTATCTTGTTGACTATTCCTTCCCAGGTTGACTTCTTGTACTTGGTTGGAAGTGCTTTGCACTCAAATCCCAAGATGTTGGCTAGATTCCTTTGGATTGTGGGGTTGGTATTAAAGAAGAAGATCATAGATTTGGACTGGTTTATCTCTGCCCCTGAGGCTTCCCCAAACTTGTCTAAGATTCTTTTGTAGGATTTCGCTTCCTTGACCGTGGGTATGCCATGAAGTAAGGTGTCATCCATGAACTGTTGGTGTGTAGAGGTCAGGCAATTCTCGCAGGGTTTGATACCTTTTATTTCCCTTGTTGCAGTTGCACTTTTTATGCTTCGACTGAGACCTTCCATCATTAGGATGAATAGGAAGGGGGACAATGGGTCCCCCTATCTGATGTCTCTCGTAGGCCAGAAAGGTTTGGCAGGGGCTCCATTTATTAGTACGAAGAATCTTTTTGTGGATACTAGGTTGACTATCCACCTGATCCAGCGCTGGGTGAAGCCGAAGGCTTCTAGGGTCTTGACCATATAGTGCCAGCTGATTTTGTCATAAGCTTTTGCTAAGTCTAGTTGTATTATCATTCCCCCTCTTTTCTGAAGCTTCAGGGTGTGGATAAGTTCGTAATGGATGATATTGTCCGTTATTTGCCTTCCTTCCATGAAACCTGCATGTTCTTGTGAGACCAGTGTGGGTAGGACTGGTTTCAATCTATTTGCTATAACCTTGGAAATTATCTTATACACCACATTGCACAACGCTATAGGTCTGTAGTGATCGGGGGTTTTGGCCTCATTTTCTTTGGGGATAAGTGTAATCATTGTAGCATTTAGTGCTTTTAAAATGGAGGCTGACCTTCTAGAGTCTTCCACTACCCTATAAACATCATATTTGACGACTACCAAGCAGGCTTTGAAGAAATCCACTGTGAAACCATCTGGGCCTGGGGATTTTCCATTGGGCATTTCCTGGAGTGCTTGGTCTATTTCCTCCTCCGCGATGGGCTTGTTCAGGTTGTTATTTTGTTCTTTTGTTACCAGACGGGGTATATGTTGGATTATATTTTGTATGGCCTCTGTTCTATCTTGGTTAGGTTCCTGGGCTATCCCGTGGAAGTGGTTTACCAGATTTGTTTTGATGTCCTTATGTGATTCTCTCTCTATTCCATCCTGGTCCCTAATCTTCAGGATTTTTTTATGTGCTCTTCTGGCCATGGTTGTTCTGTGAAAAAACTTGGTGTTTCGTTCTCCTTCCTTTATCCATCTGATCTGGGACTTTTGTCGCCAGAGAGTTTCTTCTTGCTGGCAGTGCTTTTCCCATTCCTGGGTCATCTGGATCTCTTCCTTTTTCTGCTCCTCATTGTAGCCCTCCGAAATGCAGGTTTCCTGGAGTTTTTTAATTTTTTCTTTAATGTTGTTCTTCTCTTGGTTTATATTCCCAAAAGTGTCCTTGTTCCACTCCTTGAGCCTATATTTGATATGTTTTAGTTTCTTATAGAGTTTGAACATCCTTGTCCCTTGCTTTGGTTTCTCCTCACGCCACCACTGTTTGATTCTTTCCTTGAAAGTCGGGTGTTCAATCCAAAATTTATCAAATATGAAAGGTCTGTTCTTTGGTGTGGTATGGAAGCCTACTTCTAGTTGCACTGACCATTGATTAGATCCCCCCCATGGAAGGATGTTGCAGTCTAAGGTTAGCCCCTGCATAATGATTGACTCTGACACTAGGAATATGTCTAGTCTTTTTGCTACCTGATGCTGGCTCATTCGTTTATTGTTCCAGGTGAACTGACCATTATTGGTTTTTAGATCTACCATCTCTGTTGTGTCTATGAATTTTGATAATTCCTCTGCATCTCTATCCAATCTTCTTGTACCTCCTTTTTTCTCCGCAAGTGACATGATGATGTTGAAATCCCCAGTTAGGATCCATTGGAGGTTGTTGGCTTGGTTTTTAAGATCCTCTAGGTCTCTTAGAATTCCTCTCCTATCCTCTAACACCTAGGGTCCATACACATTAGTGCATAAAATCACCTCTGTGTTCCCAATGAGTTGCATGCGGATTGTAAGGGTATGCCTTGTCGCTTCAACTGCTATTAGGCTTAGTACTTATGGGTTCCATAGGGTGAGGATACCTCCTGCCATTTGGTGGCCTCCAATAGCCACCATATCGTACTTGCTCCATTGTTGTTGACTAATTGTTTCCATTCTGTTTGTATTACACTTGGTCTTTTGAATAAAACAGAGATCCAGTTGTTCCTGTTTTAGTCTATTTTTAAGAATTCGTTGCTTTCTTGGGTTGTTTAGGCCTCTTATATTCCAAGTTATAACCTTCATTTAAACATGTGGGGGGGAGTTGGGGAAGAGTTTCTTAATCTTACCGGATTTTATCAGTAGCGCTCCAAGTTCCTCCAGGGCTACACTATTTGATTTCCTGCCTTTTTTCCTCCGCGTCTGCTTGAGTGAGAGATGTGGTTGTCCCTCACCAGCTTTGACTCTTAGGTGTCCAATCTCCCCGTGTGTATGCTTTAGGCCTCTAGATTTGGCTTCCCCCCTTAGGAGAAACAAGTACTAGATGCGGTCAAGTTACTCTGTTGGTACACTATCTACTCCCTGTCTTTTCCATTGCTCCAGTATGTTCGTGAGATCTATCCCTTCCCTTTCCACAAGGTCTCTGAGTTCCAGATCTTCTATTCCCACTTCGCTTGGTGTCATTTCCGCCTCTTCCTTTGCTTCTTGCATGGGGGTGTTGTCGTCTCTGATTTCTCCTTCCATTGGGGTTGCACAACTTCCCTGCTCCTTCTAGTTATTTGGTCGGTGGGTGGGATCGTTTGGTGTCTATTCTATGACCTCCTGAGCTTTTTCCATATCCTTATCGGCTTTTTCCCCTTTATTGGTTTTATCCCATCCTTTCGGTTTATTCCGGACCTCTGGGTTATTTCCTGCTTGGGCTTTTCTATGCTTTTTCTTGGCTCTACTTCTGGGGTTTGGTTTTACAAACCCTTCCTCATCCTGCTGTGGTTTGGGGTTTTCCATTTTTTATTTTTTATTAAGAGGGCATTCCCTGATCAGGTGACCATGTTCATGGCACCTTATATATCGGAAGGGGATCTGTTCATAATCGATGTTTTGGATCCATTCCTCATCCCTAAATTCGAGGCTTATGGCTTCTGGGAGTGCTCCTGATACATCCATCTCTATACATATTCTTGTGTAAGATGTGTATCTCCCTTTCAGGGTAGCTTCTGTGGTTTTTATATATTTCCCTAATTTATTTCCTATTGCTTCAAAAGTAGAGGGTAACCAATAGTCTAACGGTAGGGAATATAATCTTAGCTAGACCGACACATTTTTGAAGGTCTCTTTTTCTGGAGAGAAATTTTCCTTCCATGGCTACATGTACAGTCTTGCTGATGCATGGAAGTATAGCCCTCCTTCAAAGACTCTATCTCTGTCCTCCAGGTTTATGAAGACTACTGTGAAGAAAACTTTCGAGCCCAGATGGAGCTCCACTTCCCCATTTGGCTTCCAATGATATTTGATCCATTTGCGCAGAGTTCTTTCAGTGGGCCACATGCCCATAAACTTACATATTAGCGCATGCGCCTTCATATGATCCCTGTAGAGTTGCGTCTACGGATCCTCCAATATCACCTTGGGAATCATTGTTGTTTTGGGTTTGCACGGCTTGCGCCCTTCTACCTGGTTGGTCTTCGTTGTGTCTTGCATCTCATTCTAGGTTTCTCTAGCTTCCTCTTCCATGCATTTTCTTTTTTCCTGGTTCCTTTCCTAATCTTTTTCTGGGTTAGATCCCGAGGTGCCTGTCATTGGTGCCTTGAAAAATATGCCCCTTGGCCCTTTCCCTCTATCTACCACTACCTATTTGTATGAGGGGGTACCCTTACCCCCCCATTTGTTGCTCATGCTATCCTCTGCTATGACCGCGACTGTCCAAAACCCTAGCTTGCGGTTGCTCCAAAAAAATCGGTCCTCCGAAACCTACGAAGCTCGTCTTTTTGATACACATTCTTAGTGGGAAGACCCAAAATTTGAACCTTAAACCTACTTTATTTCTTCATAAAACTTGAAATAAAAATTACAATGTCGTTTGTGCCTTACCTCCCGTTGAAGTAAACAATACTTCAAATTTCAAATTATATCAATTTCATTTTCTCACTATGTTAGACTGTGAGTCCCTAGACAATCACAAAGTCCAAGACCACATTGATATGAGTTGTAAAGCACTATGAGTTATTAGTGATATCTATATCTAGATCTAAATCTATCCAATCTATGTATTATAAATTCATACCCTCCATGGTAATGGTAGTCATCCATGAAAGGTTTAATATTTATAGTATATGAAATAAGATCATGGTGCCAAGATATGTATTAAGCAAGAGGAGGTAGTCATCCATGAGAGGTTTAATGTTTATAGTATATGAAATAAGATCATGATGCCAAGATATGTATCAAGCAAGAGGAGTCCACAATCAAGTGAAGAAGGCACGATGCAAATAAGATCATAGTTATTTGATTTCTTGTTGATATAATTCACCATAGCTTTTTTTATATTTTTGGAAAATTATCTCTACATGTTGCATTTGATAGATGAGTTGATTTCTACTTGGAGTAATTTTTTCAAGTGACACCTGAAGATGACTGAAATGAACATCTTTAGTATCACGCGCTGAAAAAAGTGATCCCAGGAAGCTTAGATCGGTGTTGTAGTGTTCATCAGTGACCAACTTACAGAATGATATTTATAGAAGAGGAGAGCCGCAGATTTGTGAAGCCATTGCTCCTTTCCACCAGATCTACTACAATTCATCCATTCGATGTAGCCACAACATGTCTATGCGATCTGGGTAAGGAGGCCTCATGTAAAAGGAGGCGATGGTGGTTCTATTCTATCCATATCCATGATTTTCCATAACTCAAAGCTGTGATGTACTTGACATTCTTTTGCTTGAATATACATCAACACACAATGATTGATATTTCAAAGTTTGAGAGTTTGATTGTGATCTGTTGATTCAAGAATGTGTTGGAAATATGACAATTAATTTTTTCATGCTGTTATATGGACATGCATGTAATTTATTTATGAATTGTTTGTGTAACTTTGTGATTTATTCATGATCAGTTTGTGTAACTGAGTGATAGATGTTATATACGAGCATATTCTTAGAGGTGTGAGTGCAATGTGTGTAGAGTGTGTAAGCAAATGTGTCCGTGAGGAGAGGATAGTTGTATGCCTGTGTTGGCTATTGTAATTCTCCCTTGAATAATAAGAATACCGACTATTATTACCCTGTAATTTCTTCCAGCATTAAGTTTCCACATAAATCGCTGTATCAATTGTGTGATTGCTGTTATGTTGTATTTGCTTTGATGTTCACAGTTTTATGCTATATTTGTGCTCTGTTTTTCTTCAACAACCCAACAGAAATATATGCACATTCTGAGTCTTGGAGCATTTTCTTTTTGTGAAAAGGTGTTTATAGCTTATTAACGAATGGATTTGTTTACACAAGTCAGAAAATTTTAATCGCGTACGCACCAAATTTGGAGCAGAATAGCCGTCTTTATCAATTTTCAGCCAGAATCGAACCACAAACTCCCTAAATCATGTGGTTACTCCACCGTGTGGTTTACTATTCTATTGTACGATCCACTTGTTAGTGACGGGACTGCCTGCTTTTCCATTCCCATTATAGAAGGTAGAGAAATAAAATTTGTTTTATCTGTCCCGTGAATTTTAAGTGGCCCATAAATAAATGGTTAACCGTGATTCATTTCTCTCCACTGGACCATTTTCTTCTCAAATTCCTTCACAAATATAGAGGAATTTGATGGTGAATAGAAGCGTTGAAAGAGGAGATCTGAATGATTCAATCAGATATTAATTACGCCGAAAGGCGTATATCTATTGACAATGGGCAGAATTAATCACCTTTTAATCATAAATTTCAATCCTAGGTTTGGTAATTGAAGATGTTGGCATATTCTTCGTCGTCCTCTCTAATCAATGGATGAGATTTTAATAAATTAACTTCCGCTCATTTATAAAGATGTCCGTTTATGTGATTACTTTTTTACATTTACTAAATSAGATTAAAAAATTACTTKCTCACCACCAGATTGCCAYGTTCARTGATTAAGAGATAATCTATTAARCTRRCCACAATTTACTAAATTATTGTTACTRGRCRGATACTTAYGGCCGCGTRRRTSTTRGATGYCAATTAAAAAAWTTTACRYGCAGTCATTTTTTTTATTTTTTTTACCACTRCKGATGTTTATGGCCGCGTGGATGTGAACTCAAGCGTTTCCAGTTTTAATTATTATTTACAGTTTTTTGCAATTTACCGATCACCGATTTAGGTTTAGGACTTATGGTTTTTGGCATTACGATTTACGTTTCTGAGCATTAACGATTTAAATTTCTGATTTAGGTTTTACCAATCACAGATTTAGGTTTACGATTTACGTTTCTGATTTAAATTTAGATTTAGGTTTTACCAATCACCGATTTAAGTTTACGATTTAAATTTCTGATTTAGGTTTTACCAATCACCGATTTAGGTTTTACCAATCACCAGCCGTTAAGTGTTTCTGCCACATTTAGTCTTACCAGTTTTAAGCCTTTCGGCGTTCACCAGCAGCGAGTTAACGTCGCGGCTGTGCTAGTATATAATGCCACTGTCAAGAACCAGACGTAGAGGAAATGCCCACACCCTAACTCGACTGTCAAGAATTTAGAATATAGCTCAATGATGCTGCAACGACCAATAATGAAAGACGGAGACACATTGATCAATCGAGGGCCTCCAGTAGTCGAGACACAACCGAGTGAGATATGACGACGATCTCCACTTGGGATAGAGGGCGTGAAGTGGATAGGGTGTACTACCAAATGGTAACCCATCTGTCCTCGGGAGCAATTTTTTTTTTCATGAATTACTTTTTTTTATAGTTTTTATTTAGTTGTTCGTTTTTAAATTTTCTAACAATTTAAAATTTTGATAGATTTTTTGAATTTCTAAATTGATTTAAAATGAGATAAAACTTTTGAATAAAGTTTTAAAATATATAAAATTTTGATCCATACAAAACTCAAACTATCCCTACAAAACTCAAACTATCTCTAAAAATCTGATCAGATTAAACTCATTTTTTTATTTAAAAAATAAAACTCAGAAAATTGGTCTAGTACTTCATCTATGAAGCACATTCTTTACAATGCAAGTGACTGGTATTCCCGAAAAGCACATGTAGAAGCCTATAAATAGGTAACACAATAACCAAGTATTTCTTTTTCATTATATTGAAATGAGCTCTTCATTGGAAAACTAAAAGAGATAAATGGGTTTCTTACGCTTGTTACCTAGCATAGCGTAAGAGTATGATTTATAAGTGGTTGAGAAAGGCGTTTGGAGAGACTCATCTTTTTTTAAAAGGGGTTTGGTGATATATTTTTTGAATTTTAATGGTCTTATCTTTCCATCCAAAATTTGTAAAATAGGCAAGAAGTTTAATGCTCTTATCTTTTTATTGAAAAAGAGGGTCTTTTATTAGTGAAAAAATTGTAAAATAGGCAAGAAGTTTAATGCTCTTATCTTCTCATTGAAAAATAGGGTTTCTTATTAGTGAAAAGGGGAATACAAGTCTAGTTGAAGGCTTGGCAATGAGATGTGATGATGCAATACCCCAGTTTTGAGTCCCTAGTTTAATAATGTATTTTTTTATTTGATGAGAGGTCGGAGTTCCCAATCAATTAAAAGAGGTTGGAGAGCCTAGGAAATGTAATACTTGGATCATTATTAATAATAAAAGTACATCAATGGCTGCAAGATGGACAATGACAAGAGTTGTAGGGGGATATGATTCCACGAGAGAGGGGGGACTGAGATTAAACCTTTACACCTTGTTTAATTAATTATCACCCATGGTTGTGTTGGGGGAATATGAGGGGTCACATGGGTCTCTTGGAAAGACCACACTGTCCTTGGAGTGTCTGGATATAAAATCTTGTTCTTGGTCATCTTTGGGGTTAATAAGTTGTTCAGTGCTTCATTTGTCCATGAAGTTAATCACTCATCAATTTTTTTTGGTTCCTCATTCATTCTTGCTCTTGGTCTGGGCATGGGAAATGAAGCAGAGGAAGAGAAGAGACATTGTTTATTGGCTATAAGTAGCTGTTGATCATTCCAGTGATGAATTGATTCCTAAGTGCATGGATGCATTGGAAATATGATAAACCTTTCCACAACTATGAGTCCTAGAGAGTTCTAGCATTGAGATTCTAAACCAGTTGCACTAGAGCCCTGGAAGGAGGTGGACAACGTGAGGAACTGTGTGGCAATGAAGGGTGTACGATCTCTTGGGTTATGCAGGCTGGGAGAAGAGAGTTGGTGAACTTTGGATTTTTGTGTGTTGAGAAACTTTGAGAGCTTGAGTGTTGACTTGATTTGGGAAGTTGAGTGTCATCCTGGAACACATCCTTATGGATTCATATCCCTGGCTTGGGGGTGACCTGATATTGAGAATTGGAACAAAAATTTCTAAGGTTGGGTGGAACGTCCTTTGTCTGCAACTAGTTGGTGTCTGTTTTTGTGAAAGATAAGTGCTTTATGTCATGGTGTTTCTCTACTTATACATAATTATTTCCGCTATGTATTGTTTATTATCTTTGAGATATGCATTACTAGTGTGCAAGCTTGCTGGTTATTTTTGTGCATGGCATGTTTTTCTTATTTCATAGTTTAACATGAATCTTAATGACTGCATGTATTAGTTCATGCATATTTATTTAGTTTTTCGTATCATAAATTAAAAATCAATTCAAGAAGAGGTTCTTGAGGTTGGGTGTCCCGACCTTGGAGGTTGGGGACGTTACATATTGGTATTAGAGCATTTTGAGGGCGTTTTGGTAGTAGCATGCCCAACCTATGGGGGAGGCTGGGTGTGTGCCAAAGTGGTATCAGAGCTATTGGTTTACAACATTAGGCCTTTGAAGGGGTCTGCTACAAAATTTTTGGAAGTATTCCTTTGAATTAATTAAATTTCTATAGACATCATTGGGATGAGCAGATTATGGTTTAACAATGTTAGGATTACCATTGAAACTGTGTTTAGAGATGCTCCATGACCCTGACACCTTTGCGATCTCCTCCTTCACGATCTAAGAAACAAAAGTGATAGTTTTCCAATAAAGAGACTCATGCACAACAACCATCGATTGAGATTCCAAGTGGGTTATCCACTGTTGATATGTGGAATGCATAAATATCTATCCCACATGCATGGGGAGATAGTGGATTGAACATTTTATAAGCCTAAGGAACCCTTACATCATTTGTGTGTGAAAAGAGATTAATGAAACCTTGTGAGGGTTGTGTGCAATATAAAATTTTGGTCGAGGGTCTAGATGGGATGGTACCCCAGATACCAGATATTAGAAGATCATAAGTGGTTTCGTGTACAAGGATCCTATAGCCTAGTGGGCCACATCGGACCCCTAGAAGTTTCAAGTCTTGTCCCTCGGTGATAGCCCAGTATCCCAATACGTCGGTGGGCTAGTGGGTCGATGGCCACATCATCTGCCACATCTAGCGCACGTGGGAGGGTCCATGTGAATGTCGCGTTAGACAAGAAAATTTAGCAGAAAGAAGAGTGTGGCAAATTACCGATGCCACATCATTTGTCTCGCCAGATCCATGCTAGTGTCACATGTAACGATGTGATTATCCCATGTGTCACAAGGATAAGGTGTCATGTGTTTAGGTGTTAGATCAACCCCCACCTCAGCGCCTTAAGTGTCGACCGTTGGATCTGGATGTCGAGAGATCTTAGGCATTGATGAATCTCAGGAGGGAGTCAGTTGCATTGTATCCTTAGACCCCCAGAAGATCCCAAGCCCCATCCTTAGTTGACATACCCAGGAAGCCGATACTCGATATCCCAGGTTCTTGATGCCTCTGTGGGATGATACATCAGTGGGCCGATACCCCATGTACTAGATATCGAAAGATAATATGTGGGTTCAGGTGCGGGAATCCCATACCCGATAGCCCGATGGTCAGTGTGCTTAGTGCCCCAGTGGGCCATATTAGACCCTCAGACCCCCAAAAGTTTCCAAGCCCGTTTTGTTGTGACATCCTAATACCTTAGTACCCTGGTGGGTCGATGTCCATGTTAGCTGCCATATCAGTGTCGTGTCAACAATCGCTTCATTTTCCACATCATCCAACACATGTGGAAGGGTCTACATGGATACCACATTAGCTTGAGGGACCTCTGTTGGAAGGAAAATGCAAAAAAAATTAGAAGGGAATAACATTTTACTCTGAGCTCGAAATCGAGAAAACAAATAGTTGTTGGAAATATATCAGAGGAAGGAATCTAGTTATGCACCCAAATCATAGTCATCTGGGAAGAAGATGACTAGTGGCCTTAAGAAACAAACAAAAAATTATATAAATTTTACAGTCCTTTTTCTAGAATTGTGTATCCATATTATTATTTTTTTCTAATGGAAATTATATTCATGCACAATTTCTTTCATAATTAAGGGTATAAACACATCAGTTCAAGATAAGAATGCATATTTGGAAATGAAGGAAGGAGAGGGAGCCTTCAATCATGAAAGAGAAGCCAAAGGTCAGAATATCAGTGTTGGAAATGTATAGACATAATCTAATGGTCAAAAGAGTAGAGTGGAACAAAAAACCTTAATAAAGACTATGAGAAGCTTGAAAATAAAAGTGCAAAGTTACAAAGCATACAATGAAAATATGATGAAAGAACGTAATCAAATAAATGCCCAGATGATGCAAAACTTAAATTAGTTGCAGAGACAAGCAAGCAATGGATCAGGTTCAAGATAGTGGTAAGAAGACAATAATTATGAAAGAAGAGATAACTACAGAAGAGCCATTCATTCCAGAAGGGTTAGTGGAACTTGTAGACATCACTTACCTCCTTACTTATCTAGCAAGTATTATGCATTTGAGGATTCACGGAGAAGTCCAGAAGTGTCTCCCATCCGAAATCAAAGAAGAAGACATGAGTGGGATGGTTTACAGGGGGAGATGAGGAAGCTTAAGCCACCATACTGTAATGATGAAAGAGAAAGGGAAGATGATGTTAAATCCTAGTTGCTTGGAATCATGGAGTTTTTTTTCAGTTGCACAACTATTAATTTAATCTAGAATCTCGAATTTCCACATACCATTTGCATGGAAAATATACTATCTGGTGGGATCAGTTGAAGAAAGTGGAGCACATTAATGAGAATAGGATCACTTGGACGCAGTTTAAGAGGTATTTTTCGAAAGAGTATCTTTCATAGTATTACTATGACAAGAAGATGCAAGAGTTTATTGAATTTATATAGCTGAATAAATCCACTGTGAAGAACAAATACCCTCTTCCCCGAATCGATGACCTCTTTGATCGACTAAGAAGAGAAAATGTATTTTCAAAGATAGATTTGAGATTTGGATATCATCAGGTAAGAATCAAGGAAGAGGACATCAGTAAGACATCCTTTAGAACTAGGTATGGACATTATAAATTTGCAGTGGTGCCCTTTGGACTGACCAATGTACCAATTGGTTTTATGTGCTTAATGAATGGCATATTAAAAAATTATTTGGATAAGTTTGTCATTGTATTATTGGATGATATATGTATCTATTATATTTTTGAGGAAGAGCATGAACATCACTTAAGGTTGGTGCTACAAGTAGTGAGGGAACATCAGTTGTATGCCAAGATAAGCAAGTTTTATTTCTACCAAGAACAAATCCATTATTTTGGGAACATTATTTCAAAACAATGAATAAAAGTAGATCCAGAGAAGATTGAAGCCATTAGAGGATGGCCAACACCAAAGAATGTTTCAGAAGTTAGATCCTTTATGGGATTAGCTAGATACTATAGGAGGTTTATAGAAATATTCTCCGAGATTGTTCATCCCATCAGTTCTTTGCAAAAGAAGGGAACTAAGTTTGTATGTACAACAAAGTGTGAAGATAACTTTAACTTTTTGAAAGAATTACTTACTAACAAACCTATTTTAAAGATTGCTGACCCAAATGATAATAATATGGTTTGTACAGATTGCATGCAAATAAGAACTTGGTGGAGTCCTCACTCAAAATGGACATGTCATTAGTTATGAGTCCATGAAGCTTAAGGAACATGAGAGGAACTATGACATGCATGATTTGGAGCTTACTGACATAGCTCATGCCTTGAAGATGCAAATACATTATTTAATGGGGAAGAAATTTGAACTAAGGACAAACATGTATGAAGTACCTTTTTGAAAAGACAACTTTGAATGCCATACATAAGAGATGGATGGAATTTTTAAGTGATTATGATTTGACATCAAACATATCAATGAAAAGGAGAATAAAGTGGCTAATTCACTCAGCATAAGAGTACATCTCATGCATGCTACAACCATTAGTATGCATTAGTCATATTTAAAGAACATAGTTTTGGATGTTGTTGTTACAAACTAGCATTACCTATAGGTAAAAGAAGGTTTACACCAAGAGAATGTACAATATAAATTCAAAGAGTATGAGATTAAGGAGGATGGATTCCTTGTGCATAAGAACATATTTTATGTTCCTAGTTCCAAAGAAATGAGGAAATTGGTATTAAAATAAATTCATAATGTTCATGTTAGCACATATAATTGTAGTCCAATAGTCTCCTTGAAGTGCGCCATTGATTTTGAATTTGGCGTTGTGAACTAGCACTGGGATTTGGTTGAAGAGGAGCGTTGGGGGTTGGTCAGATTGGAAACATATTTGTTAACATTTACAGACATCACCATCAAGCCCAGGGTTACCAGGTACTCCATGAGGTTTTTCATACCGTGTTAAAGGCTGAGAAGAGGGTATTGGCTAAGCCATGAACTAGGTGTTGCGAACTATCAGTCAGGCGCTGCAAACCCTCTGTACCAGGCCTGCTGGAGTTTCTATCTTTCACATCCTCAAAATTCATCTTCTAAAATCAATATTTACCCTTATTTAGCTGGAGTCATGTGGCCCATATTTTAATTGAAACAAATTTAAAAGTTTCATATGGTTTTCATGCTTATGACCAGGTTTTATGATGGTTTAAAATATGTTTTAACATAGTTTTTATCAGTCTTCCTTTCATGACAATTCTCAATTATTGTTCTTATCCCTCTATGTTGAAGAGTTCTCTGCCTCATTTATAAATGTGTAGCAGAGTAGGTTGTATCATCTTCGGATAAGGTCAACCTCTTTAAAACAATTTGACTATCATTGAAAACTTATTTCATGTGTACTCTGTTTTCACACATCAACTGTCATAATAAATTACAGAAAGAAGCCAAGCAATGATTATACATGTTGGTCAAGGTAGCTATTAGAAGAATCTCCAGAACTAGAAGATAAAGGCATTGATTTTCCCAAAAATAATATCAGTTTTGGTGAAATATCATGTTTCATGCATTTTACACATTTTGGTGATTGTTATGATTTGTAAGCCGAGATTATCAGTTTGGGTGCTTTCCTTTAGTCAAGATCATAAAGATTATGAAGTCTACATCATTCTTGGGACAATTGATAGAGTTTTGAAATGATAAAACGTTGGAAAAAGTGAAACAGGTTGCTACAGAAGAGTTCGCAGCAACTGAACTCACTGGTGCTGTGAACTGGTATTTATGACAATTTTTAAGAAATTAACACACAAAAGAGGATTGTTTTTCTTGTAAATTTTGAATGATAATTTGGGTTCCTTTGAAATTTGGCGGGAAGGAAAAACATGGTTTTTTTGACTTGCTAACAAAAATTTAGCTTGACCCACTTCATATTATTAGAGAAAATCCAAAAACATCACCTACAGGAATGTTCACAGTGCATGCTGTCACAGGCATTGCGAACTCTAACAGTCCGACAAATTCGAGCTATGGGAAGGTTTCCAGATGTGAAGGAAGGTTCAAATGGTTTCCTAGGAGTTATTTGGACATGAGAGACATGTGTTTCATCTTCAGATCAAACATAAAGACCTGTTTAAAAATGCATTTATCACAATAGACAAGATCCCAAGAAATGAGATTTTGTTAAGTTTTTGTTGGAATATTTATTAACAAGACTCCTAAATGGAGTAGGATCCTATGTAGCTCCTTGGTTTTGACCTCCTTAGGGTAGAGATAGATCATTCAATATAAATGAAAGGGATTTTGAGAAGAAAAGGGTTGGATTCATGATCCAAGAGAGGAGAGAGTTGGAGGAGTAGTTTAGTTGCTCAATTGTAAGCTTGAGAGCATGTTGTAATTAACATTGATGCCATTAGAGATTCATGAGATTTGTTTATCAGATTTTGTGTTGTTTATTATCATTTTACCTTGTCATCTTGCTTGAATGGAATTGCAGGCATTGAACATCAATGGTTGTTCATGAGGCATGAGGTTCATGAGATGCAAATGATTTGTAGTAATTGCCTCCTTTCATGATCTTTGTTCTGGTAATATTTTAAGTCATTTTTGCAAATAGGATATTTGCTTGATGATATTTTTTTTTTTTTTTATCTTTCTTATACCTCCATCCATAAATTATATCCCTTTTGGTATGTTATGAGATTGAGTGCCTTTGATTTGTAGGATGTGTTGACTCCATGCCCAATAGAATCTTTGCAGACTGTTTGCTACCTTTCTTCGTGCTCTTCCTTGTTGATCCATCATTTTACAATTGATTTAATTTTTCAGGTTGGAATGGTATGGGAGAGACCTATGGTTTTGATATGGTTATATAACAGATATTTTGTTCCTACTATGTAAACTAGATTTAAGACACTTTGTTAATGCAAATCGGTCTTTTTCCTTATCTCTTCATTTTTATCTTACTTTAATTTCAGCTAAGTGAATGATTCATTTAGCTGGTTTCATCCTTATTTCAGTATATGTTATATTGTGATAATGTTTGCATATATATATCGGATCTTTTCTCTTTGTCTTGAGAGGTTCTCATTTCATAGAGTCTTCTTCATATAGCTCTCATGCTACCTGATGTAGATGATAGATATATTCCACACTTATTATCTGATCTTCCACCCTCATTTAATCTTTAAAACCCTGATTTGAAGTTGTTTAAAGCCTTACTTATTGGTCTATACTTTGGGATTACCTTCTGTGATTGACACCTTTTCTGAGTTTTCCTCATACATTTGTCACCTTGATATAAACAATTATCTATAAATTCTAATGGGTATTGGGATTGCACTCATGGCAGTATGAGTGTGACTCTCGCTGCTAAAAATTCCATATGTTGGACATCCTGGTTACTAGAAGACAATTGCAGAAGTAAGAAGCCAATTCTTTTTTCCAGGAATGAAGAAAGATGTTTTTGATTACATTGTCAGATGTATGGAATGTTAGAGAGTGAAATATGAGTAGAGACACCCAACGGTTTTTCTACAAGCATTTTCAATTCTAGAGAAGAAATGGAAAGTAGTAACCATTGATTTTATCTCTAAGTTGCCCAGGACAACAAGGAAACATAATTCAATAGTGGTAGCTGTTAATAAATTGAGGAAAGTTGCTCATTTCACTGTTGTGAAAATGACTCATACAATAGTCAATATTGCAGATTCAATTCACACAAGGGAGATTTCTAGGTTGCATGGAATACATGAGGGAGATTGCTAGGTTACATGCAATACCTAAGGTGATTGTTTCAGACAGAGATACAAATTTTCCTTAAAATTTTTGGAGGGGATTATTTAAAGGATTGGGTACAAATATAAAATTTATCACAACCTACCATCCACAATCAAATGGATAGATAGAGAGGGTCAACCAAGTAATTGAAGACATGTTGATAATGTATGTGATGGATAAGCCATGTAAGTGGGAATATTATTTGCATTTGGTTGAGTTTTCCTACAATAATGGGTACCAAGATTCATTGAAGATGAGCCCATTTGAAGTATTGTATGGAAGAAAATGTGATACTCTAGTGAGTTGGGACAACCCAACATACAAACTGGTACTTGGGCTGAACTTGCTCAAGGATATGGAATACTAGATGGTTAGAATTAAGAAGAACTTGAAGGTAGCACATGATAGATGAAAGAGTTATGTAGATAAGAACATGACAACTAGAGAATTTAAAGTATGGGAGCATGTGCTTTTAAAAGTGAAGCCAAAGAAGAGTTCATTAAAGTTGGGAAGTTGTACAAATCTAACACCAAGATTCTATTGTCCATTTGAGATATTGGACATAATATAATCAATTGCATACATGCTTGCATTGCCCGCTTCCATGAATGTTCATAATGTATTTCATGTCTCCTTGTTGAAAAATTATGTTCATGATCCTAACCATGGTTGTTTCACATTTTATTGAGGTGGAGGCAGAGGGACAATTTCGAGTCCAACCAGTGCACATATTGGATAAAAAGGTCAAAGTGCTTTGGAATTGAGTCATATAACTTGTAAAAGTTCAGTGGAGAAACTACGGTCTTGAAGATGCTACTAAGAGCATGAAGATGCCATGCGGACATAGTACCCACTATTTTTTGATGAATTTTGAAACTATGATTTCTTTTTTGTATATGCATTGAGGACAATGCAAAAATAAGGGGGAGGGGAATGTAATACCTTGGTTTTGAGTCCCCAGTTTAATAATGTATTTGTTTATTTGATTAGAGGTAAAAGTGCCAAAACAATTAAAAGAGGCTGGAGTGCTTAGAACATTTAATTCTTTGATCATTATTAATAATAAAAGTACATCACTGGTTGCAGGACGAACAAAGACAAGAGTTATAGGGGGTTATGATTCCATGAGAGAAGGGGTACTGTGGGACTAAACTTTCACACCTTGTTTAATTAACTATCACCCATGGTTGTGTTGGGGGGCATATGAGGGGGAACAACAGTCTCTTGGAGAGAGCACATTGGCCTTGGAGTGTCTGGATACAAAATCCTTGTTCTTGATTGTCTTGGGTGTTAACTAGTTGTGTAAGGACTTAATCACTCATCCATTTTTTTTGGTTCCTCATTTACTCTTGCTCTTGGTATTGGCATGGGAATGAAGCAGAGGAAGAGAACAACCATATTTTATTGGATGTAAGTAATTGTTGATCATTCCAATAATGAATTGATTCTTGAGTGCATGGATGCATTGGCAATTTGATAAACCTTGCCACAACTGTGAGTCCTAGAGAGTTCCAACATCAATATTCTCGACCAATTGCACTGGATCCCTGGAATGAGGTGGACATCCTGAGGGACTGCATGGCAGTGAAGGGGGTTCAATCTCTTGGGTTATGCAGGTTGGGAGAAGAGTTGGTGAACTTTGGATTGTTGTGTGTTGAGAAACCTTGAGAGCTTGAGTGTTGACTAGATTTGGGAAGCGAAGTGTCATCTTGGAACCCATCATTGTTGACTCACAGCCCTGGCTTGGGCGTGTCCTACTGTTGAGACTTGAAACAACAATGTCTAATATTGGGTGGAACATACTTGGTCTACAACCAATTGGTGACTATTTTTGTTAAACATAAGTGCTCTCTGTCATGGTTTTTCTCTGCTTATACATAATTATTTCTGATGTGTATTGTTTATTATCTCTAAGATATACATTACTGATGTGCTTGATTGTTTCCACATACTTCCATACATGTCCTGAGATGACATAAGACACGAAGCTTTATATCGTCGATATGTAACTCGAGGGAATTGCACAGACATGGTGGGACACTCAACTGGAGAATTATTCATGGGTCATGGACAAAGACGAACCGATCGAGACACAAACACCACACATTAAGACGTGGAATGGATTCTTCTAGGCTCTTAGAGAGCGCTTATACCCACCAGGATATTGCCAGAACCTCCTCGCTAGATGGTTGCAACTACGACAACTTACTAGTCCATCTCTCTAGGGATACAACGACATCTTTTGCAAATTGCGTATCCAACTACACATCGTCGATACAGAAGAGGTATTAATTATTAAATTCAATTATGGTTTATTTCATCTACATTGTGAAGTGGATTTGTTTGAAAGCTCTTCCTTGGACAAGGAATTTATTCGGGCTTGGATGTGGAACGTAAAGTGGCACCTCGAGCCCGCTCTCCCGAAGCCCAAGTTGGTCACTCTAATTCTGATACTTCACCTACTATTCCCTCCCCTAGTTCACATGCCTCACCCGTATCTCCCCGCAACATAACCTGATGTACCTTCCACAAGACCAACTCGCATGCTTCTACCGACTGTTGGGCACTTCAAAACCTTTGCCCCAACAAAACTATTGTTACTAGTTTGTCCTCATGTGTCATTGTTGAATCCATCTACTTTTTACTTTGTTTGCAACACCTATTTGCAGCCCACAATTGTTCTACCATATGGCATGCTATATGTTATGTGTAATTCTCCATCATTGAATTATATTCCTTTTCCCACACTTTCTTCCACTCATTAACATGTTTTGTACTAAGTGCCTCATTTATTTTCATGGTATGATCAATACTAACTAATACAATATAATAAGTTAGCTTATTTTATAAATGTCACTCTCTTATCGATTGTCTCAATATAGAGGTCTGTAACTACATTTTCTATTTATTGGTGTCTTAATCATTCACAACCATTATATTTTTATTAGAATTCCTTTCAAACATCACATTTCCTTTCAAACATAGTTACCAACTTAATAAGAACTCTATAGAGTTTTCGTTTTTTTTGGGTTGCATTTTTTACCCCATTTTTAAAAATGGTGCTACTGGTAACACCTCCTCTTTTTAGGTGTTTTTTTGATATTTAAAATTTTTCAATTCATAATGTTTCCACATTGTTTTTTTTAAACGCTTATTTTTCATCCATTTTTAAAATTTTAATTTTTTTTTTTCAAGAGTGTTTTTAGTCATTTTTCCATGCTTTTTTTAATCTTAAAAATATTTTTTACCATATACTTTTTTGAAATTAAGATTTTTCATATAATTGTATCTCAATTAACTTATGGTTACATACTTTTAAAATATAG
>JZKD02S1399961.1:75840-97574 GCA_000966675.3 Picea glauca
CTTCAAAATTATATTGAAAATTATTAGCCATCCAATAATAATCAATCCCTAGTGTACATCCATGTTTTTCCATACGGGCACCTTGGATTGTGCCAGGAAAGACTCTATTCGTGGCCACTAGCTGGTTAGTTGGCATTGAAATAGCTTTGGCATTGGCATATAGAGCACACATTATGTTGCACTTTGCATCTTCTGCTATATCCAATAGATATATGTACTGCATTAGATATATGTACTGCATGTGTACAGAGACAGAGGATATGGGATCTTACGTGGCAGGGACTACGCTGCCATGCAGCTCTTGTTTTCTATGTATTGAAGTAAAGGTAAACAATGTGTTAAAAATTATGTTTTCCACTATATTTTAAAAATATGGAACCATAAATTAATTGAGATATAATTATATGAAAAATCTTAATTTCAAAAAAGTAAATGGTAAAAAATATTTTTAAGATAAAAAAAAGCATGGAAAAATGACTAAAAACACTGTTGAAAAAAATAAATAAATTGAAAATGGATGAAAAATAAGCATTTAAAAAAACAATGTGGAAACATTATGAATCCGAAAATTTAAAATATCAAAAAACCACCTAAAAAGAGGAGGTGCTACAGGTAGCACCATTCTTATTAAGTTGGTAACTATGTTTGAAAGGAAATGTGATGTTTGAAAGGAATTCTAATAAAAATATAATGGTTGTGAATGATTAAGACACCAATAAATAGAAAATGTAGTTACAGACCTCTATATTGAGACAATCGATAAGAGAGTGAAATTTATAAAATAAGATAACTTGGTATATTGTATTAGTTAGTATTGATCATACCATGACAATAAATGAGGCACTTAGTACAAAAACATGTCAATGAGTGGAAGAAAGTGTGGGAAAAGGATTATAATTCAATGATGGAGAATTACACATAACATATAGCATGTCATATGGTAGAACAAATGTGGGTTGCAAATTGGTGTTGCAAACAAAGTAAAAAGTAGATGGATTCAACAATGACACATGAGGACAAACTAGTAACAATAGTTTTATTGGGGCAAAGGTTCTGAAGTTCCCAACAATCGACAGAAGCATGTGAGTTGGTCTTGTGGAAGGTACATCGGGTTGTGTTATGGGGAGATGCGGGTGAGGCATGTGAACTAGGGGAGAGAATAGTAGGTGAAGTATCGGAATTAGAGAGACAAACTTGGGCTTGGGGAGAGCGGGTTCAAGGTGCCACTTTACGTTCCACATCCAATCCCAAATAAATTCCTTGTCCAAGGAAGAGCTTTCAAACAAATCCACTTCACAGCGTAGATGAAATAAACCATAATTGAATTTAATAATTAATACCTCTTCTGTATCGACGATGTGTAGTTGGATACGCAGTTTGCAAAAGATGTCAATGTATCCATAGACAAATGGACTAGCAAGTTGTCGTAGTTGCAACCATCTGGCGAGGAGGTTCTGGCGATAGCCTGGTGGTTATAAGCGCTCTCTGTGAGCCTGGAAGAATACATTCCACGTCTTAATGTGTGGTGTTTGTGTCTCGATAGGTTCATCTTTGTCCATGACCCATGAATAATTCTCCAGTTGAGTGTCCCACCATGTCTGTTCAATTCCCTCAAGTTACATATCGACGATATAAAGCTTCATGTCTTATGTCATCTCAGGACATGTATGGAAGTATGTGGAAACAATCAAGCACATCAGTAATGCATATCTTAGAGATAATAAACAATACACATCAGAAATAATTATGTATAAGCATAGAAAAACCATGACAGAAAGCACTTATGTTTAACAAAAATAGTCACCAATTGGTTGTAGACCAAGTACGTTCCACCCATTATTAGACATTGTTGTTCCAAGTCTCAACAGCAGGTCACCCCCAAGCCAAGGCTATGGGTCAACAATGATGGGTTCCAGGACGACACTTAGCTTCCCAAATCCTATCAACACTCAAGCTCTCAAGGTTTCTCAACACACAACAATCCAAAGTTCACCAACTCTTCTCCCAACTTGCATAACCCAAGAGATTGAACCCCCTTCACTACCATGTAGTCCCTCGAGATGTCCACCTCATTCCAGGGATCCAGTGCAATTGGTCGAGAATATCAATGTTGGAACTCTCCTGGACTCATAGTTGTGGCAAGGTTTATCAAATTGCCAATGCATCCATGCACTCAGGAATCAATTCATTACTGGAATGATCAACAATTACTTACATCCAATAAAATATGGTTGTTCTCTTCCTCTACTTCATTCCCATGCCAATACCAAGAGAAAGAGTAAATGTGGAACCAAAAAAAATGGATGAGTGATTAAGACCTTACACAACTAGTTAACCCCAAAGACAATCAAGAGCAAGGATTTTGTATACAGACACTCCAAGGCCAATGTGCTCTCTCCAAGACATTGTTGTTCCCCCTCATATGCCCCCCAACACAACCATGGGTGATAGTTAATTAAACAAGGTGTGAAAGTTTAGTCCCATGGTACCCCTTCTCTCGTGGAATCATAGCCCCCTATAAATCTTGTCTTTGTTCGTCCTGCAACCAGCGATGTACTTTTATTATTAATAATGATCAAAGTATTGAATTTCTTAAGCGCTCCAACCTCTTTTAATTGTTTTGGAACTTCGACATCTAATCAAATAAACAAATACATTATTAAACTGGGGACTCAAAACCAGGGTATTACATTCCCCTCCCCCTTATTTTTGCATTGTCCTCAGTGCATATACAAAAAAATAAATCATAATTTCAAAATTCTTCAAAAAATAGTGGGTACTATGTCTACATGGCATCTTCATGCTCTTGGTAGCATCTTCAGGACCGTAGTTTCTCCACTGAACTTTTACCAGTTCTATGACTCAATTCCAAATCACTTTGACATTTTTATCCAATATGTGCACTGGTTGGACTCGAAATTCTCCCTCTGCCTCCACCTCAATAAAATGTGAAACAAACATGGTTAGGATCATGCACATAATTTTTGAACTAGGAGACATGAAATACATTATGAACATTCATGGAAGCAGGCAATGCAAGCATGCATGCAATTGATTATATTCTGTCCAATATCTCAAATGGACAATAGAATCTTGGTGTTAGATTTGTACAACTTCCCGACTTTAATAAACTCTTCTTTGGCTTCACTTTTAAAAGAACATGCTCTCGTACTTTAAATTCTCTAGTTGTCATGTTCTTATCTACATAACTCTTTCGTCTATCGTGTGCTACTTTCAAGTTCTTCTTAATTCTAACCATCTGGTATTCCATATCCTTGAGCAAGATTGGCCCAAGTACTATTTTGTATGTTGGGTTGTCCCAACTCACTAGAGTATCACATTTTCTTCCATACAATACTTCAAATGGGCTTATCTTCAATGAATCTTGGTACCCATTATTGTAGGAAAACTCAACCAAATGCAAATAATCTTCCCACTTACATGGTTTATCTATCACATACATTATCAACATGTCTTCAATTACCTGGTTGACCCTCTCTATCTATCCATTTGACTATGGATGGTAGGTTGTGATAAATTTTATATTTGTACCAAATCCTTTAAATAATCCCCTCCAAAAATTTTAAGTAAAATTTGTATCTCTGTCTGAAACAATCACCTTAGGTATTGCATGCAATCTAGCAATCTCCCTCATGTATTCCATGCAACCTAGAAATCTCCCTTGTGTGAACTGAATCTGCAATACTGACTATTGTATGAGTCATTTTCACAACAATGAAACGAGCAACTTTCCTCAATTTATTAACAACTATCACTATTGAATCATGTTTCCTTGTTGTCTTGGGCAACTTAGAGATAAAATCGATGGTTACTACTTCCTATTTCTTCTCTATAATTGAAAATGGTTGTAGAAAAACCGTTGGGTGTCTCTACTCATATTTCACTCTCTGACATTCCATACATCTGACAATGTAATCAACAACATCTTTCTTCATTCCTGGAAAAAAGAATTGCCTTCTTACTTCTGCAATTGTCTTCTAGTAACCAGGATGTCCAACATATGGAACTATTAGCACCGAGAGTCACACTCATACTGCCATGAGTGCAAGTCCAATACCCATCAAAATTTATAGATAATTGTTTATATCAAGGTGACAAATGTATGAGGAAAACTCAGAAAAGGTGTCAATCACATAAGGTAATCCCAAAGTATAGACCAATAAGTAAGGATTTAAACAACTTCAAATCAGGGTTTTAAATATTAAATGAGGGTGGAAGATCAGATAAGAAGTGTGGAATATATCTATCCTCAACATCAGGTAGCATGATAATTATATGAAGAAGACTCTATGAAATGAGAACCTCTCAAGACAAAGAGAAAAGATTTGATATATGTGTGTGTGTGTGTGTGTGTGTGTGCAAACATTATCACAATATAACATATACTGAAATAAGGATGCAACCAGCTAAATGAATCATTCACTTTGCTGAAATCAAAGTAAGATAAAAATGAAGAGATAAGGAAAAAGACGGATTTACATTAACAAAGTGTCTTAAATCTAGTTTACACAGCAGGAACAAAATATTTGTTATATGACAATATCAAAACCATAGGTCTCTCCCATACCATTCCAACCTGAAAAATTAAATCAATTTTAAAATGATGGATCAACAAGGAAGAACAAGAAGGAAGGTAGCAAATAGTGTGCAAATATTCCATTGGGCATGGAGTCAACACATCCTACAGATCAAAGGCACTCAATCTCATAACAGACCAAAAGGGCTATAATTTATGGATGGAGGTATAAGAAAGATAAAAATAAATAAAAAAATATCATCAACCAAATATCCTCTCTGCAAAAATGACTTAAAATATTACTAGATTAAAGATCATGAAAGGAGGCAATTACTACAAATCATTTGCATCTCATGAACCTCATGCCTCATGAACAACCATTGATGTTCAATGCCTGCAATTCCATTCAAGAAAGATGACAAGGTAAAATGATAATAAAGAACACAAAGTATGATAAACAAATCTCATGAATCTCTAATGGCATAAATGTTAATTACAACATGATCTCAGGCTTACAACTGAGCAACTAAACTACTCCTCCAACTCTCTCCTCTCTTGGATCATGAATCCAACCCTTTTCTTCTCAAAATCCCTTTCATTTATATTGAATGATCTCTCTCTACCCTAAGGAGGTCAAAACCAAGGAGCTACATAGGATCCTACTCCATTTAGAAGTCTTGTTACAAAATATTCCAACAAAAACTTAACAAAATCTCATTTTTTGGGATCTTGTCTATTGTGATAAATGCCTTTTTAAACAGGTCATTATGTTTGATCTGAAGATGGAACACATGTCTCTCATGTCCAAATAACTCCTAGGAGACCATTTGAACCTTCCTTCACATCTGGAAACCTTCCCATAGCTTGAATTTGTCAGACTGTTAGAGTTCGCAACACCTGTGACAACATGCGCTGCGAACTTTCCTGTAGGTGATGTTTTTGGATTTTCTCCAAAAATATGAAGTGGGTCAAGCTAAATTTTTGTTAGCAAGTCAAAAAAACCATGTTTTTCCTCCCCACCAAATTTCAAAGGAACCCAAATTGTCATTCAAAATTTACAAGAAAAACAATCCTCTTTTGTGTGTTAATTTCTTAAAAATTGTCATAAATACCAGTTCGCAGCGCCAGTGAGTTCAGGCACTGCAAACTCTTTTGTAGCAGCCCGTTTCACTTTTTCCAATGTTTTATCATTTCAAAACTCTATCAAGTGTTCCAAGAATGATGTAGACTTCATAATATTGATGATCTTGACTAAAGGAAAGCACCCAAACTGATAATCTCGGCTTACAAATCATAGCAATCACTAAAATGTGTAAAATGCATCAAACATGATATTTGACCAAAATTGATATTATTTTTGGGAAGATCAATGCCTTTATCTTCTAGTTCTAGAGATTCTTTTGATAGCTACCTTGACCAACATGTATAATCACTGCTTGGCTTCTTTCTGTAATTTATTATGACAGCTGGTGTGTGAAAACAAAGTACACATGAAATAAGGTTTCAATGATAGTCAAAGTGTTTTAAAGAGGTTGACCTTATCTAGAGATGATACAACCTACTCTGCTACACATTTATAAATGAGGCAGAGAACTCTTCAACAAAGAGGGATAAGAACAACAACTGAGAATTGTCATGAAAGGAAGACTAATAAAAACTATGTTAAAACAGCTTTTAAACCATCATAAAACCTGGTCATAAGCATGAAAACCATATGAAACTTTAAAATTTGTTTCAATTAAAATATGGGCCACATGACTCAAGCTAAATAAGGGTAAAAATATTGATTTTAGAGGATGAATTTTGAGGATGTGAAAGATAGAAACTTCAGCAGGCCTAGAATAGAGGGTTTGCAGTGCCTGACTAATAGTTCGCAACACCTAGTTCATGGCTTAGCCAAAACCCTCTTCTCAGCCTTTAACACGGTATGAAAAACCTCATGGAGTACATGGTAACCCCGGGCTTGATGGTGATGTCTGTGAATGTTAACAAATATGTTTCCAATCTGACCAACCCCCAACGCTCCTCTTCAACCAATTCACAGTGCCAATTCGCAGCGCCAATTCGCAGCGCCAAATTCAAAATCAATGGCGCACTTCAAGGAGACTATTGGACTACAATTCTATGTGCTAACATGAACATTACGAATTTCTTTTAATACCAATTTCCTCATTTCTTTGGAACTAGGAACATAAAATATGTTCTTATGCACAAGGAATCCATCCTCCTTAATCTCATACTCTTTGAATTTCTATTGTACATTCTCTTGGTGTAAACCTTATTTTACCTATAGGTATTGTTGGTTTGTAACAACAACATCCAAAACTATGTTCTTTAAATATGACTAATGCATACTAATGGTTGTAGCATGCATGAGATGTACTCTTATGCTGAGTGAATTAGCCACTTTATTCTCCTTTCCATTGATATGTTTGATGTCAAATAATAATCACTTAAAAATTCCATCCATCTCTTATGTCTAGCATTCAAAGTTGTCTTTTCAAAAAGGTACTTCATACATGTTTGTCCTTAGTTCAAATTTTTTCCCCATTAAATAATGTCTCTGCATCTTCAAGGCATGAGCTATGTCAGTAAGCTCCAAATCATGCATGTCATAGTTCCTCTCATGTTCCTTAAGCTTCATGAACTCATAACTAATTACATGTCCATTTTGAGTTAGGACTCCACCAAGTTCTCATTTTCATGCAATCTATACAAACCATATCATTATCATTTGGGTCAACAATCTTTAAAATAGGTTTGTTAGTAAGTAATTCTTTAAAAAAGTTAAAGTTCTCTTCACACTTTTTTTTCCATACAAACTTAGTTCCCTTCTTTTGCAAAGAAGTGATGGGATGAGAAATCTTGGAGAATATTTCTATAAACCACCTATAGTATCTAGCTAATCCCATAAAAGATCTAACTTCTGAAACATTCTTTGGTGTTGGCCATCCTTTAATGGCTTCAATCTTCTCTGGATCTACTTTTATTCTTTGTTCTGAAATAATGTTCCCAAAATAATGGATTTGTTCTTGGTAAAAATAACACTTGCTTATCTTGGCATACAACTGATGTTCCCTCACTACTTGCAGCACCAACCTCAAGTGATGTTCATGCTCTTCCTCGAACATAGAATAGATACATATATCATCCAATAATACAATGACAAACTTATCCAAATAGTTTTTTAATATGCCATTCATTAACCACATAAAACCAATTGGTGCATTGGTCAGTCGAAAGGGCACCATTGCAAATTTATAATGTCCATACATAGTTATAAAGGATGTCTTACTGATGTTCTCTTCCTTGATTCTTACGTGATGATATCCAAATCTCAAATCTATATTTGAAAATATATTTTCTCTTCTTAGTCAATCAAATAGGTCATCGATTCGGGGAAGAGGGTATTTGTTCTTCACAGTGGCTTTATTCATCTATATAAATTCAATAAACTCTTGCATCTTCTTGTCATAGTAATACTCTGAAAGATACTCTTTCAGAAAATACCTCTTAAACTACTTCCAAGTGATCCTATTCTCATTAATTTTCTCCACTTTCTTCAACTGATCCCACCACATAGTATATTTTCCATGTAAATGGTATGTGGAAATTCAGGCTTCTAGATTAAATTAATAGTTGTGCAACTGAAAAAAACTTCATGATTCCAAGCAACTACGATTCAACATCATCTTCCCTTTCTCTTTCACCATTAAAGTATGGTGGCTTAAGATTCCTCATCTTTCCCTATAAACCATCCCACTCATGTCTTCTTCTTTGACTTCTGATGGGAAACACCTCTGGACTACTCCGTGAATCCTTAGATGCATAATACTTGCTAGATAAGTAAGGAAGTGAGTGATGTCTACGAGTTCCACTAACCCTTATGGAATGAATGGCTCTTCTATAGTTATCTCTTCTTTCATAATTATTGTCTTCTTACCACTATCTTGAACCTGATCCATTGCTTGCTTGTCTCTGCAATTGATTTAAGTTTTGCATCATCTGGGCATTTATTTGATTACGTTCTTTCATCATCTTTGCACTTTTATTTTCAAGCTTCTCACAGTCTCTATTAAGGTTTTTGGTTCCACTCTACTCTTTTGACCATTAGATTATGTCTATACATTTCCAACACTGATATTCTGACCTTTGGCTTCTCTTTCATGACTGAAGGCTCCCTCTCCTTCCTTCATTTCCCAAATATGCATTCTTATCTTGAACTTATGTGTTTATACTCTTAATTATGAAACAAATTGTGCATGAATATAATTTCCGTTAGACAAAAATAATAATATGGATACTCTGGAAAAAGGACTGTAAAATTTATATAATTTTTTGTTTGTTTCTTAAGGCCACTAGTCATCTTCTTCCCAGTTGACTATGATCTAGGTGCATAACTAGATTCCTTCCTCTGATATATTTCCAATGACTATTTGTTTTCTCAATTTCGAGCTCAGAGTAAAATGTTATTCCCTTCTAAATTTTTTTTCATTTTCCTTCCAACAGAGGTCCCTCAAGCTAATGTGGTATCCATGTAGACCCTTCCACATGTGTTGGGTAATGTGGAAAATGAAACAACTCTTGACATGACACTGATATGGCAGCTAACATGGACATCAACCCACCGGGGTACTAAGGTATTAGGATGTCACACCAAAACGGGCTTGGAAACTTTTGGGGGTCCGAGGGTCTAATATGGCCCACTGGGGCACTAGGCGCACCGACCCATCGGGCTATCGGGTATGGGATTCCCACACCTGACCCCACATATTATCTTTCGATATCTAGTACATGGGGTATCGACCCACCGGTGTATCGTCCCACAGAGGCATCAAGAACCTCAGATATCTAGTATCAGCTTCCTAGGTATGTCAATTAAGGATGGGACTTGGGATCTTTCGGGGGTCTAATGATACAATGCAACTGATTCCCTCCTGAGTTTCATCAATGCCCAAGATCTCTCAACATCCAGATCCAAGGGTCGACACTTAAGGCACTGAGGTGGGGGTCGAGCTAACACCTAAACACATGACACCTTATTCTTGTTACACATGGGATAATTGCATCGTTGCATGTGGCACTAGCATGGATTTGGCAAGACAAATGATGTGGCATCGGTAATTTGTCACACTCTTCTTCCTACTAAATTTTCTTGTCTAATGTGACATTCATGTGGACCCTTCCATGTGCGCTGGATGTGGCCATCGACCCACTAGCCCACCAACGTATTGGGATATTGGGCTATCACCGAGGGACAAGACTTGAAACTTTTAGGGGTCTGATGTGGCCCACCAGGCTATAGGATCCTTGTACATGAAACCACTTATGATCTTCTTATATCTAGTATCTGGGGTACCATCCCATCTAGACCCTCGGCCAAAAGTTTATATTGCACGCAACCCTCACAAGGTTTCATTAATCTCTTTTCACACACAAATAATGTAAGGGTTCCTTAGACTTATAAAATGTTCAATCCACTATCTCCCCATGCATGTGGGATAGATATTTATGCATTCCACATATCAACAGTGGATAACCCACTTGGAAGCTCAATCGATGGTTGTTGTGCATTGGTCTCTTTCTTGGAAAACTATCACTTTTGTTTCTTAGATCATGAAGGAGGAGATCGCAAAAGTGTCAGGGTCATGGAGCATCTCTAAACACAATTTCAATGGTAATCCTAACATTGTTAAACCATAATCTACTCGTCCCAATGATGTCCATAGAAATTTAATTAATTCAAAGGAATACTTCCAAAATTTGTGTAGCATGCCCCTTCAAAGGCCTGATGTTGTAAACCAATAGCTCTGACACCACTTTGGCACACACCCATCCTCCCCCATAGGCTGGGCATGCTACTGCCAAAACGCCCTCCAAGATGCTCTAATACCAATATGTAATGTCCCCAACCACCAAGGTCAGGACACCCAACCTCAAGAACCTCTTCTTGAATTGATTTTTAATTTATGATACCAAAAACTAAATAAATACGCATGAACTAATACATACAGTCATTAAGATTCATGTTAAACTATGAAATAAGAAAAACATGCCATGCACAAAAATAACCAGCAAGCTTGCACACTAGTAATGCATATCTCAAAGATAATAAACAATACATAGCGGAAATAATTATGTATAAGTAGAGAAACACCATGACATAAAGAACTTATCTTTCACAAAAATAGACACCAACTAGTTGCAGACAAAGGACGTTCCACCCAACCTTAGAATTTTTTTTTCCAAGTCTCAATATCAGGTCACCCCTGAGCCAGGGATATGAATCCACAAGGATGTGTTCCATGATAACACTCAGCTTCCCAAATCGAGTCAACACTCAAGCTCTCAAAGTTTCTCAACACATAAAAATCCAAAGTTCACCAACTCTCTTCTCCCAGCCTGCATAACCCAAGAGATCGTACACCCTTCATTGCCACATAGTTCCTCAGGTTGTCCACCTCCTTCCAGGGCTCCAGTGCAACTGGTTTAGAATCTCAATGCTAGAACTCTCTAGGACTCATAGTTGTGGAAAGGTTTATCATATTTCCAATGCATCCATGCACTTATGCATCAATTCATTACTGGAATGATCAACAATTACTTATAGCCATTAAACAATGTCTCTTCTCTTCCTCTGCTTCATTTCTCATGCCCAGACCAAGAGCAAGAATGAATGAGGAACCAAAAAAAAATGATGAGTGATTAACTCCATGGACAAATGAAGAACTGAACAACTTCTTAACCCCAAAGATGATCAAGAACGAGATTTTATATCCAGGCACTCCAAGGACAGTGTGGTCTTTCCAAGAGACCCATGTGACCCCTCATATTCCCCCCAACACAACCATGGGTGATAATTAATTAAACAAGGTGTAAAGGTTTAATCCCTCAGTCCCCCCACTCTCGTGGAATTGTATCCCCCTATAACTCTTGTCCTTGTCCATGTTGCAGCCATTGATGTACTTTTATTATTAATAATGATCAAAATATTACATTTCCTAGACACTCCAACCTCTTTTAATTGATTGAGAACTCTGACCTCTCATCAAATAAAAAAATACATTATTAAACTAGAAGCTCAAAACCGAGGTATTACATCATCACATCTCATTGCCCAGCCTTCAACTAAATTTGTATTCCCCTTTTCACTAATAAGAGACCATATTTTTCAATGAGGAGAAAAGAGCATTAAACTTATAAATCATACTTTTACGCTATGCTAGGTAACAAGCTTAACAAACCCATTTATCTCTTTTAGTTTTCCAATGAAGAGCTCATTTCAATATAATGAAAAAGAAATACTTGGTTATTGTGTTATCTATTTATAGGCTTCTACACGTGTTTCTTGGGAATATATGTGCTCCATAGATGGAGTATGGAGTATGGGAGTAATCTCTTTTTTTTGAGTTTTTTTTTTTTTTTTTAAATGAGTTTAATTTGATCAGATTTTTAAAGGTAGTCTGAATTTTGCATAGATCAAAATTTCATGTATTTCAAAACCTTATTGGAAAGTTTTACGTCATTTTAAATCAACCCAAAAATTTAAAAAATCTATCAAAATTTTAAATTGGTCGAAAATTTAAAAACGAACAACTAAATAAACTATAAGAAAAAATAATTCAGGAAAAAAAAAATTGCTCCCGATGACAGATGGGTTACCATTTGGTAGTACACCCTATCCACTTCACGCCCTCTATCCCAAGTGGAGATCGTCGTCATATCTGACTCGGTTGTGTCTCGACTACTGGAAAAAGACCAGAGGCCCTCGATTGATCAATGTGTCTCCGTCTTTCGTTATTGTTAGTTGCAGCATCATTGAGCTATATTCTAAATTTTTGACAGTCGAGTTAGGGTGTGGGCATTTCCTCTACGTCTGGTTCTTGACAGTGGCATTATATATTAATATCTGATTGAATCATTCAGATCTCCTCTTTCAACGCTTCTATTCACCATCAAATTCCTCTAGATTTGTGAAGGAATTTGAGAAGAAAATGGTCCAGTGGAGAGAAATGAATCACGCTTAACAATTTATTTATGGGCCACTTAAAATTCATGGGACAGATACAACAAATTTTATTTCTCTACCTTCTATAATGGGAATGGAAAAGCAGACAGTCCCGTCACTAACAAGTGGATCGTACAATAGAATAGTAAACCACACGGTGGAGTAACCACATGATTTAGGGAGTTTGTGGTTCGATTCTGAAAATTGCTAAAGACGGCTATTCTGCTCCAAATTTGGTGCGTACGCGATTAAAATTTTCTGACTGGTGTAAACAAATCCATTCGTTAATAAGCTATAAACACCTTTTCACCAAAACAAAAAAAAAAAAATGCTCCAAGACTCAGAATGTGCATATATTTCTCCTTTCTGTTGGGTTGCTGAAGAAAAACAGAGCATAAACATAGCATAAAACTGTGAACATCAAAGCAAATACAACACAACAGTAATCACACAATTGATGCAGTGATTTATGTGGAAACTTAATGCTGGAAAAAACACAGGGTAATGATAGTCGGTATTCTTATTATTCAAGGGAGAATTACAATAGCCAGCACAGGCATACAACCATCCTCTCCTCACAGACACACTTGCTCACACACTCTACACACATTGCACTCACACCTCTACAAGTATGCTCGTATATAACATCTATCACTCAATTACACAAACTGATCATGAATAAATCACAGAGTTACACAAACAGTTTATAAATAGATTACATGCATATACATATAACACATATAACAGAATAAAAAAATTAATTGTCATATTTCCAACACTTTCTTGAATCAACAGATCACAATCAAACTCTCAAACTTTGAAATATCAATCATTGTGTGTTGATGTATATTCAAGCAAAAGAATGTCAAGTAGATCACAGCTTTGAGTTATGGAAAATCATGGATGTGGGTAGAATAGAACCACCATCCCCTCCTTTTATATGAGGCCTCCTTACCCAGATCCCGCATAGACATGTTGTGGCTACATCGAATGGATCAATTGTAGTAGATCTGGTGGAAAGGAGCAATGGCTTCACAAATCTGCGGCTCTCCTCTTCTGTAAACATCATTCTGTAAGTTGGTCACCGATGAACACTACAACACCGATCTAAGCTTCCTGGGATCACTTTTTTTTAGCGCGTGATACTAAAGATGTTCATTTCAGTCATCTTCAGGTTCACCGTCACTTGAAAAAATTACTCCAAGTAGAAGTCAACTCATCTATCAAATGCAACATGTAGAGATAATTTTTCAAAAATATAAAAAAAACTATGGTGAATTAAATCAACAAGAAATCAAATAACTATGATCTTATTTGCATCGTGCCTTCTTCACTTGATTGTGGACTCCTCGCTTGATACATATCTTGGCACCATGATCTTATTTCATATACTATAAACATTAAACCTCTCATGGATGACTACCTCCTCTTGCTTGATATATATATTGGCACCATGATCTTTTTTCATATACTATAAATATTAAACCTCTCATGGATGACTACCACGACCATGGAGGGTATGAATTTATAATACATAGATTGGATAGATTTAGATCTAGATATAGATTTTACGAACAACTCATCAGTGCTTTACAATTCATATTAATGTGGTTTCGGACTTTGTGATTGTTTAGGGACTCACATTCTAACAAAAAGAATAATGAGAAAATTAAATTGATATAATTTGAAATTTGAAGTATTGTTTACTTCAAAGGGAGTTAAGGGACAAATGACATTGTAATTTTTATTTCAAGTTTTATGAAGAAATAAAGTAGGTTTAAGGTTCAAATTTTGGGTCTTCCCACTAAGAATGTCTATCAAAAAGACGAGCTTCGTAGGTTTCGGAGGACCAAATTTTTCGGAGCAACCGCAAGCTAGGGTTTTGGACAGTCGCGGCCATAGCAGAGGATAGCATAAGCACCAAAGGGGGGGGTAAGGGTGCCCCCTCATACAAACAAGTAGTGGTAGACAGAGGGAAAGGGCCAAGGGGTGTATTTTTCAAGGCACCTCGGGATCTGACCTAAAAAAAGGTCAGGAAAGGAACCAGGGAAAAAGCGAATGCATGGAAGAGGAAGCCAGAGAAACCCAAAATGAGATGCAAGACACAACGAAGACCAATCAAGCAGAAGGGCGCAACCCGTGCAAACCCAAAACAACAATGATACCCAAGGTGATACTGGAGGATCCGCAGACGCAACTTTGCAGGGATCAGATGAAGGCGCATGCGCTAATATGTAAGTTTATGGGCTTGTGGCCCACCGAAAGAACGCTGCGCAACTGGATCAAATATCACTAGAAGCCAAATGGGGAAGTGGAGCTCCATCTAGGATCGAAATTTTTCTTCACACTAGTCTTCATAAACCTGGAGAACAGAGATAGAGTCTTTGAAGGAGGGCCATACTTCCATGCATCAGTGAGACTGTACATGCAGCCATGGAAGGAAAATTTCTCCCCAGAAAAAGAGACCTTAAAAAATGTGTTGGTTTGGCTGAGATTCTATTCCCTACCGTTATACTACTGGTTACCCTCTACTTTTGAAGCAATAGGAAATAAACTGGGGAAATATATAAAGACCGCAGAAGCCACCCTGAAAGGGAGATACACATCTTACACAAGAATATGTATAGGGATGGATGTATCGGGAGCACTCCTAGAATCCATAAGCCTTGAATTCAGGGATGAGGAATGGATCCAAAACATCGATTATGAACAGATCCCCTTCTGATGTATAAGGTTCCATGAACATGGTCACCTGATCAGGGAATGCCCTCTTAATAAAAAACAGGAAATGGAAAACCCCAAACCATAACAGTATGAGGAAGGGTTTGTAAAACCAAACCCCAGAAGTAGAGCCAACAAAAAATAGAGCAAAGCCCAAGTAGGAAATAACCCAGAGGTCCAAAATAAACCGGAAGGACGGGATAAAACCAATAAAGGGGCAGAAGCCGATAAGGATACAACAAAAGCTCAAGAGGTCAGAGAACAGACACCAAACGATCCCACCGACCAACCAAACAACCAAAAGGAACAGGGAAGCTGCGCAACCCCGATGGAAGGAGAAATCAGAGACGACAACACCCCCATGCAAGAAGAAAAGGGAGAGGCGGAAATGACACCAAGCGAAGTGGGCACAAAATATCTGGAACTCAGAGACCTTGTGGAAAGGGAAGGGATAGATCTCACGAACATACTGGAGCAATGGAAAAGACAGGGAGTAGACAATGTACCAACAGAGCAACTTGACAGCATCCAGTACATGTTCCTCCTAAGGGAGAAAGCCAAAGATAGAGGCCTAAAGCGTACACATGGGGAGATTGGACACCTAGGAGTCAAAGCCGGTGAGGGACAACCACAACTCTCACCCAAGCAGATGCGGAGGAAAAAATGAAAGAAATCAAATAGTGTAGCCCTACAAGAACTTGGAGCGCTACTGATAAACTATGGTAAGATCAATAAACTCTTCCCCAACTTACCCCCCGCATGTTTAAATGAAGGTTATAACTTGGAATATAAGAGGCCTAAATAGCCTAAGAAAGCAATGAATTCTTAGAAATAGACTAAAACAGGAACAACCGAATCTCTGTTTTATTCAAGAGACCAAGTGTAATATAAACATAATGGAAACAATTAGTCAACAACAATGGAGAAAGTACAAGATGGTGGCTATTGGAGGCCACCAAATGGCAGGAGGTATCCTCACCCTATGGAACCCACAAGTACTAAGCCTAATAGCAGTTGAAGCGACAAGGCATACCCTTACGGTCCGCATGCAACTCATTGGGAACACAGAGGTGATTTTATGCACTAATGTGTATGGACCCTAGGTGTTAGAGGATAGGAGAGGAATGCTAAGAGACCTAGAGGATCTTTAAAACCAATCCAACAACCTCCAATGGATCCTATTCGGGGATTTCAACATCATCACGTCACTTGCGAAGAAAAAAGAAGGTACAAGAAGATTGGATAGAGATGCGGAGGAATTCTCAAAATTCATAGACACAGTGGAGATGATAGATCTGAAAACCAATAATGGCCAGTTCACCTGGAACAATAAATGAATGAGCCAGCATCAGGTAGAAACAAGACTAGACAAATTCCTAGTGTCAGAGTCAATCATTATGCAGGGGCTAACCTTAGACTGCAACATCCTTCCATGGGGGGGATTTGATCAATGGCCAGTGCAACTGGAAGCAGGCTTCCAGACCACACCAAAGAACAGACCTTTCAGATTTGAGAAATTTTGGATTGAACACCCAACTTTCAAGGAAAGAATCAAACAATGGTGGCGTGAGGAGCAACCAGAGCAAGGGAAAAGGATGTTCAAACTCTATAAGAAACTAAAACATATCAAATATAGGCTCAAGGAGTGGAACAATGACACTTTTGGGAATATAAACCAAGAGAAGAACAACATTAAAGAAAAAATGAAAAAACTCCAGGAAACCTGCATTTCGGAGGGCTACAATGAGGAGCGGAAAAAGGAAGAGATCCAGATGACCCAGAAATGGGAAGAGCATTGCCAACAAGAAGAAATTCTCTAGAGACAAAAGTCCCAGATCAGATGGCTAAAGGAAGGAGAACGAAACACCAAGTTTTTTCACAGAACAACCATGGCCAGAAGAGCACATAACAAAATCCTGAAGATTAGGAACCAGGATGGAATAGAGAGAGAATCACATAAGAACATCGAAACAAATCTGGTAAACCACTTCCATGGGATAGCCCAGGAATCTAACCAAGATAGAACGGAGGCCATACAAAATATAATCCAACATATCCCCCACCTGGTAACAAAAGAACAAAATAACAACCTAAACAAGCCCATTGCGGAGGAGGAAATAGACCAAGCACTTCAGGAAATGCCCAATGGAAAATCCCCAAGCCCAGATGGTTTCACAGTGGAGTTCTTCAAAGTCTGTTGGGAAGTCATCAAATATGACGTTTATAGGGTAGTGGAAGACTCTAAAAGGTTAGCCTCCATTTTAAAAGCACTAAATGATACAATGATTACACTTATCCCCAAAGAAAATGAATCCAAAATCCTTAATCACTACAGACCTATAGCGCTGTGCAATGTGGTGTATAAGATAATTTCCAAGCTTATAGCAAATAGATTGAAACCACTCCTACCCACATTGGTCTCACAAGAACAGGCAGGTTTCGTGGAAGGAAGGAAAATAATGAACAATATCATCCATTACGAACTTATCCACACCCTGAAGCTTCATAAAAGAGGGGGAATGATAACACAACTGGACTTAGCAAAAGCTTATGAAAAAATCAGCTGGCACTATATGGTCAAGACCTTGGAAGCCTTCGGCTTCACCCAGCACTGGATCAGGTGGATAGTCAACCTAGTATCCACAACAACCTTCTCAGTACTAATAAATGGAGCCCCTGCCAAACATTTATGGCCCACAAGAGGCATTAGATAGGGGGACCCGTTGTCCCCCTTCCTATTCATCCTAATGATGGAAGGTCTTAGTCGAAGCATAAAAAGCGTAACCGCAAAAGGGGAAATAAAAGGTATCAAACCCTACGATAATTGTCTGACCTCTACACACCAACAGTTTGTGGATGACACCTTACTTCATGGCATACCCATGGTCAAGGAAGCGAAAGCCTACAAAAGAATCTTAGACAAGTTTGGGGAAGCCTCGGGGGCAGAGATAAACCAGTCCAAATCTATTATCTTCTTCTTTAATACCAACCCCGCAATCCAAAGGAATCTGGCCAACATCGTGGGCTTTGAGCACAAAGCACTTCCAACCAAGTACAAGAAGTCAACCTGGGAAGGAACAATCAATAAGCTACAAGACCGGGTAAAAAATTGGACGTACAGATCCCTCAACCTAGCCGGAAGACTTATCCTAACCAAGTCGGTTTTACAAGCTATCCCAACCTTTATGATGTCAGTTTTCCCAGCCCCCAAGGGGATTCTACAAAAAATAAGAACCATACAAAGGGACTTCTTGTGGTGAGGAGCGGAAACAAGTAAAAAATGGTCACTCGTGGCTTGGGAGAAGGTTTGTAAACCAAAAATCAAAGCAGACTTGGGGTTACATGACCCGCAAGTGACCAATGATGCCTATGGGGAAAAAATATGGTGGCATTGAGTCAAACAAACTACCACGCCATGGGTCAACCTGTGGAACGCAAAGTATGCCCCGAAAATTTGTGATCAGGAAAAAATCTGCTTCAGAGGCACCAGGGAGGGTTCCACCATCTAGAACCTAGCCTGGTGCAACAAGCCCTGGATCTAGACACATAGCTTTTGGGAAATAAGAAATGGTAGAACCACCCGATTCTGGGAAGATGCTTGGCAATGGGAACCTAGAATGGAAAAACCGGGCCTGGAGGAACTCCAACAGGAGATGATGGCACCGGGAAAAACCAGAGTCTACCACTACTGGAAACAAGAAATATATCGCAAAAAATGGAGAATCTGGAACACTCTCACCCCACAGACTAGAGACCAGACCGAACAATAGTAAAAGAGGTGGAGGAGGAATTGGGGAGACGAAAAATTGCAGTCACAGATGAAAATGACCAGCTGAGATGGGGGCACAAAGCCGACGGGGAATTCAATATTAAAGAAGTATGCCACTATATAATAGACCAGGACCAAGAAGATTCGGCACACCAATGGGATAAGATCTTGAACAGCCCTCAGTGGCCAAAAATAAAAATCTTCCAGTGGCTAATACTACACAACTGAATTATAACTTGGGAAAACCTAAGGAAGAGAGGATTCATAGGCCCTTCAAGGTGTCACCTATGTGAAGAAAAGGAGGAAACAATGAACCATCTCCTAGATGAATGTCCCTACACAACAAAAGTTTGGGACTGGGCGGCAGGCATCTTCTGACAGCCTAATAGGATCAGAGGTAATATCTCTGCAACTATAAACATATGGAAGGAAAACTACAACGAAAATGAAGAGGTGAATCTCTGTTGGAACCTCATTCCTGACATGATCATTTGGGAAATATGGAAGGAACAAAACTAGCACATCTTTAGGAACCAAAGATGAAGGCAGAAAAGATCAAGGAAACAATAATCTCCATGACAAGAGAAACGATACAGAGCTGCAATTTCCAAACAGGAGGAGTGCAACTCATAGACCGAGATCTCTGAATTCTAGAGGCTTTTCAACTGAAAGAAGGACGCAACCCCATTCAGGTAAGACAGCTACCGCAACTACAAGTAGGTGAGCGCAACTGGAAACCTCCACCAGAGGGCACCCTCAAGATGAATTTCGATGGGGCGTCAAAAGGTAACCCAAGATGGACAGGTACGGGAGGAGTAATCAGGAACAGTCAAGGAAAAATTATCCAACTGTACACTGGGAGTCTGGGGATCTCAACCAACAACGTCGCGGAATTTGGAGCACTAGAGACTGGCCTTGAGATACTACACCGGGAAGGGATTACCAACATCATAGTGGAAGGAGAATACACGCTGGTCATCAACACAGTAAGGACACTCCAGAACGACACCAGAGTGGAAAAAATTCAGAGGCATTGGCGCTTGGCCTACTCCCTGCAAAACATTCAGGAGCATTTGCATATGGGGATCATAGTGGAGTTGCGTTGGGTACAAAGGTAAGCAAATGGACTAGCGGATATAATCGCTAATGAAGGGGTCAACCAAGAAGGACAAGAAATGGATTCCACATGGAGTAACATCCCGGATGGTCAGTTTCGGACATAATGTACCCAACTAGCGGCAAAGGACTATGATGGAAGCCGAAGTACGAACGACCACACCAAGGTTGAAGGCACAGAATTTATTGAAGGGCAAGTAGGATCCAGGCAGAATCTGATAGGCCACCATTTAAGCACGAGTTACAATGCAGATCCCTATCACACCACAAGAGGAGGTACATAACCACGGTCCTACCAATAGAAATAAGTATAGGGGTTGTCCGTGGGAGAGAAGAAAGGTTAATCCGCATACGAAAAAGGACGAAGATCAAAAGTATAGCTCCTGGGAAGGAATGGGTACACCTCACCCATGCACAGATACGGTGGGAGGAAATGATTGGTGTACAATGTGCAAGGTAAAGAAATGGTGCAGGGATGATGACAGGGTTCCCAAGCACACACACTCTGAAACAATGAAAAGGGACCAAAGGTTATGCCTTTATGGGAGACCCATGATTACCAGGATAAGATCGCAGCTGGGGAGACCCCTTAAAAGAAGAAGCATCAGGGATAGATACTATCCAGAGAGAAGAAATTACAGAGACCATCCTACACACCAGGAAGGGGCGAATAGAAGCGGAGAACGAATTCAAGACAGAAACCATCGCATTCAAACCAAGATGGTAAGAATGAAGAATACCCAAAGTTAGAGGGGCCCCCAGGGGGAGGAACTTCCAACAAGCGCCCGGAAGATCACAAGGATGGAGCAGGCGACCAGAGAGGCTAAAGGCATCTTTCTTGCGCAGGTCGATCCAAAGGGAAAAGTGGTCATCAACAGGTGGGAGCGAGAAGTCAACACCAAGCGCTAGGGAAAATCCTGGGTGGAACTCATCCAAGAAGTGGACGAGATAAGGGACCCAGGGGCCACACATCCCAGGACAACCCTCTACCACAAAACAGTGGAGCAAGCTTGGCACACAAAAATGTTGATAACTAAGCTTAAAGATGACAGGAATGAGACCAACAGGGTGGAAAACCGTGGGCACAAGAAGGAGCTCACAGAAATTCTGAGCCACCTCAGCAACCTGGAGGCCATCACAAGAAGGATAGCAGAGGACCAGAGGAGCCAAAATGAAAAAATGGAACGAATGGGAGGACAATTCTGTTGGAAATATGGCTATAGCAGAGACGACGCAGACTGTCAAGGTTGTCATTGATGGCAATCGGTTGGTTATGGAGCACGCACAAGAGAACTGGAAGAAGAAGCTAGATGATGACAGAGCAATAGCTAGATGATGACAGAGAAATATCCAAGTGGGGATGTTGAGATTGGGTTCCACTCAGCGAATTGTTATGATGACAGATCAATAACTAGATGATGACAGAGCAATATCCAAGTGGGGATGTTGAGATTGGGTTCCACTCAACGAATTGTTCTACAAGAGGAGACCCATTGCGTTAGGTTAGTCAAGAAAAAAGGGAATAAACCCATTTGAAATGTTTGAGTCGATTCAAGCGCCATAAACCCATTTGAAATGTTTGA
>JZKD02S1399961.1:120993-137819 GCA_000966675.3 Picea glauca
TATATCAAATCTTCGTTCATTTATTAGTGCCCTAGTTTTCAAGCTAGGATAGAATCTATCAACCATACCTAGATCCATACTCTAGAAACAAAAATTTCCACTCATCTTACTTCTACAGAGCACAAAGCTTACAGATCTTACCTTTTTAGTCTCACTTTCACGTTAATTAGGGAAGAAAGCTCACAGATCTTACCTCTTTTCTTCAAATCTGACTTTTTTTCTTCAGATCTGACCCTTCCTCTTGGCACAGAGCTCCATACATCAAGTAGTACTATGTACTAGGGCAATAGTTCTATGCACGAAGATTTTCTCTTTTTCAGTTCAGATCTTCGCACAAAGCTCTCTTTTCCTCAGTTCCCAACAATCATAGTTTCAGGTCAGATCTTTGCACAAAGCTTCTTCTTCCTCAGTTCCCAGCAATCAAAGTTTCAGTCCCGACAACGGAACCATTTGTTGTCACAGGTGCAGACCCAGGGTTCAACACTACAACAACGCACCAACAAAACCCTAACTACCGACCCTTTCAGCAACACCTGCAAGGAAGATGAAGTCTCACCCGAGGTAGAGGTAGGGGTGGTTGTAGGAATCAGATGTCTGCAACCTTATCTAGGACACAGATCTGTGATTCTAACACTTAACAGAGAACTAAGCAATTAACATTCATCAATATCCAGTTCTTAGTTACAGCACAGTTAAATCCTATTCTCAGTGCAGATAAACCCTAAACTACAGAGCATCACAGTATTCATTCATATATAAGGTATTTAATCACTAAGCATACTTACATAAGTCATATCTAACATCCATCCACATTATTAAGCACAAAGCATCAACAGATCTATCTATCATTCATCTATATTAAATCACTAAGCAAGTAAACACATAAACACATCGCACAAAGAAGAGAACCAAAGCATGTACGTGGTTTACCCCCACCCTGGGGCTACGTCCACCAACTCTTCTCTTATTTATTATCTTTGGTCAAGCTTCTTACAAGCACATAGCATCAAAATATTACTCCACAGAAGACAGGAGATCTGCGCACACTCCGCCAGATCCTCCTTCTTCGAGCTAGGGTACAGCACCAAGCCTTTACACAGTCTCTTACAGTTACTTGCAGTAGCCTTGCAAGCCTCACACAGTATGCACAAAGCATTTACAACTCTTGATCACATAGATCGAACACTAGCACTTAGCACCCCTTTACACACACTGGCTCCTCTTACATCGCCTAGCTACTTATTTATACATTACAAAATCATACCTAAACATGGGTAAACCCATGGGCCGACATTCCCATACCCGTTACATAAGCCCAAAACCCAAAAATCCCTAAAACAGAGTTGAGATCCCACAATCTCCGCTTCGTCTTGTGCTATCGCCTTCGACAACCTGTCGAAGTCCCAAAATAGGTCAAACATGACCAAAAATCCTCAAAACTTGGTCAAAAGACAAGAGATCTGTGTGCACTCTGCTAGATCATCCTTCTTCGATTTAGGTTACAACACCAAGCCTTTACACAGTCTCTTACAGTTACTTTCACTAGCCTTGCAAGCCTCACACAGTATGCACGAAGCATTTACAACTCTTGATCACATAGATCGAACACTAGCACTTAGCACCCCTTTCACACACTGGCTCCTCTTACATCGCCTAGCTACTTATTTATAAATTACAAAATCGTACCTAAACATGGGTAAACCCATGGGTCGACATTCCCATACCCGTTACATAAGCCCAAAACCCAAAAATCCCTAAAAAAGGACTGAGATCCCATGATCTCTACTTCATCTTGCGCTACTGCCTTCGCAAACCTATCAAAGTCCCAAAAATAGGTCAAACATGACCAAGAATCCTCAAAACTTGGTCAAGGGCCAACACCTTAAAAATCCCCAGTCCACTCTATCATAAGCCTTTATCAAGTCTACTTTAAGGACCATGGCTTTAACCTTTTTTACCTTAATGATGTGTAAGGCTCTTGCACCACCCCAATAGCGTCGGTAATTTGTCTGCCTTCAAGAAATCCAAATTGTTCCTTTGAGATCCCTCGGGACAAACTAGTTTAATTATTTTGACTATAATTTTTTTTATAATTTTATAAGCCAGATTACATAAGGCAATAGGCCTAAAATCACCAAAGGATCTAGGATTCTCGCACTTTGGAATAAGAGAAAGAAAAGTAGCATTTAGTGCCCCAGACACTCTTCCAATTTTTCTAGACTCTTCCACCATCCCCAATAATTCATCCACCAATATATCATAAAAATCCAAAAATAATTCCATTGTCCAGCCATCCGGGACTGGACTTTTTGAGACTTTAAACTCTTTCAAAGTAGACAGAATTTCAACTGAAGTAACTGGTTCAAAAATTCTAAGATTACATTCCTCACAGAACATCCATGTAATATACCAGATATAAAAAGTATGCAAAACAGAAATAAAATGATATAAATGGCAAAATAACAACAATATAACCAGAACAATCACCACAATAACACTGAAATGATATAAGAATGACAACAGAAATAACACTTTGATTCTGAGAGCAATGTTCACGGGCCTCTTCAAGGGGGCAACCTCCAATCGAGCATAGCTCTATTACAATAATATCCAAGCTAGGTTTCTCATACCCTCGACTCCTATTTACACTAAATATGTCTATCAAAAGAAGCATCTAGAGGAGGATCCTTCTAGATGTGGAAGCTTCTATTAAGTCTTCTTACATTCGACTTATTCTATTTTATTGCAAGGCCTTATTAATATTGACCTTTATTACATTTGAATATATTGTTCTACCTATGTGTGGGTTAGGACCCTAACATGTCCTCCCCCTTAAAAACAACCTTGTCCTCAAGGTTTGAGATGTGGAAATTGCTGCAGAATGGTAGTTGGTTTCCAAGTGGCATCTGCTGGAGTTGTATATTTCCAGTGGACTAACACTTCCTTGATGGTTCTCTGACGCAGGCAACACTCACGTTGGTCCAAAACTACTTGTGTATGTAGCCAAATGGATCCTTCTTCGGCTAACTCAGGAAGGTTGGTTTGAATTTAGCACTTAGTTACAATCACCTTCTTTAAGCATGAACCATGAAAAATAGGATGTAGCTTCGAATGACTGGGCAAAGCTAACTGATAGGCCACTTGTCCCACACGCTTGAGAACGGTATAAGGACCATAAAATTTGGGCACTAGCTTCTAACAATGCTCGTCCTTAAGGGAATTTTGCTTGTAAGGTTGCAGTCAAAGAAACACTTGATCCCCTTCTGGAAATTGACGTTTAGAGTGACCTTGATTTGCTTGTTTCTTCATGCGATTTTGTGCCATGACCAAATTCTCTTTAAGGGTATGGAGAATAGCCTCTTGAACTGTAAGTGTTTGGTCAATCGCCTGGACCTTCGAGACACTAGGTAAGTATGAGAGAACTAAAGGTGGTCTTTGTCCATATACCACTTCAAAAGGAGTCATGCATGTAGTTGTATGGTATGAAGTATTGTACCACCATTCATCTAGGGGTAACCATTGAGCCCACTGATTTTTCTTGTCCAAGGAAAAACACCTCAAATATGTTTTCAAACACTTGTTGACAATTTTCGTTTGACCATCAGTTTGGGGATGATAAGTTGTGCTGAGATGAAATTGGGTGCCTTGTAGCTTGAACAGTTCTTGCCAAAAATTTCTGGTGAAAGTTGGGTCACGATCAGAAACAATAGAATGTGGCATGCCATGAAGCTTGAAGACCTGATCCATGAAAATTTGAGCAACCGTGGATGCTGTAAATGGGTGTTGAAGAGCACAAAAATGAGCATACTTGGAAAGACGATCAACAACCACCATGATGACTGATTTATTTCCCGATTTGGATAAGTTTGTAATAAAATCCATAGAGATATCCCTCCAAATAGCAGGTGGAATCAGAAGAGGTTGTAGTGTGCCTAGAGATTTGATTGTTTCTCCCTTGTTGCATTGACACACATCACATTCAGTGACAAAATTACGAATGTCTTGTTTCATACAATCCCAGAAAAAAGAACGTTTGACCCTATCATAGGTTTTGGTGAACCCAGAGTGCCTCGCTGTGGGTGTAGTATGAAGCTCAAAAAGTACTGTGGATTTAAGTTTTGATTGTTTAGTTAAATACAAATGGCCTTTGTATCGAATCTCATCATGGAGCCAAGAGTAACCTGGGGAAGCTAGAGCATTGGACTGCAATTGCTAGATCAGATGCAAACTTTTGGGATCTTGTAGCCATTCCTGGCGAACGGCTTGGAGCCAATCTGGTACAATGAAGGAAAGAGAAAAAAGGGATTATTCATCTTCATATTTTTGGGAAAGTGCATTTGTAACCACATTGTCTTTGCCTTTCTTGTAAATGATCTCATAATCATATCCAAAGATCTTAGTCACCCATTTTTGTTGCTCCAGGGAGGAAATGCGTTGTTCTAGAAAATACTTGAGGCTTTGATGGTCTGTCTTAATTTGGAAGCGTTTCCCCAATAGATAAGGGCACCACAGATCAACGACATGCAGAATAGCCAGCGTTTCCTTTTCATATATTGATTTGCCCAGATTTCTTTCCGCCAGTTGCTTGTTTGTAAAGGCCAAAGGCCGACCCTCTTGCATAAGGACAGTACCAATTTCTTTCCCTGAAGCATCACATTCCAAGACAAAGGTCTCTATGAAATCAGGAAGGGCCAGGACTCGAGTGGTGCACATGAACATCTTCAATGTTTGAAAATCTTGAGCAGCAGATGGATTCCAAGTGAAAGAGTTCTTTTTTAGGAGTGCAGTGAGAAGTGTTGCAATCTTTCCATAATTCTTAACAAACTTGCAATAATAACCTATTAAGCCCAGAAATCCACGCAATCTTTTGAGAGTCTTTGGGTGAGGCCAGTATTGCATAGCTTCAATATTTTTAGGATCCACCCTAACGTCATCCTTGCCAACCTTATGACCCAAGTAATTGACTTCTGAGACACCAAAAGCACATTTAGACTGTTTTAGGAAAAGTTGGTGCTGAGAGAGTAGATGGAGAAATCGATCCACATGAGCAAGATGGTCTGTCCAAGTTTTGATATAGATGAGGATATCATCAAAGAAAACTAAGACAAAATGATGGAGAAAAGGAAGGAAGACATGATTCATGAGGCTTTGGAAGGTGGAGGGGGCATTACACAAGCCAAAGGGCATGACCAAAAACTCATAGTGGCCCTCATGAGTTCTAAAGGCAGTCTTCGGAATGTCTGCCTCTTTCATACGTATCTGGTGGTAGCCTGGACGAAGATCAAGTTTAGTAAAGAATTGGGCGGCAATCAATTCATCCAAGAGGTCATCAATGGCAGGAATGGGAATTTTGTCTTTAATGGTAAGTTTGTTGAGGGAACAGAAGTCAAGACACATTTGCCAAGAACCTTCTTTCTTCAGGACCATGACCACAGGAGAAGAGTAGGGGCTTGTACTAGGGCGGATAATGCCTGCATTAAGGAGTTCCTGGACCATTTTCTCAATTTCATTTTTTCGGGAAAAGGAGTGATGATACGAACGAATATTCGGAGGAAGGCTTCTGGGTATAAGGGGAATGGAATGATCATGAACACCACGGGAAGGAGGGAGTCCCTGGGGAGTGGAAAATACCACTTGATGTTTAGAAAGTATGGCTTGGAGGTCTTGCGGCACCGAGGGTGTCTCTGTTGCTTGTATGGCACGGAGTTGGGAAATAACACCAGAATGACCTTTTTTGAGCAAATTTTCCATGCGATGGGAACTAATGATCTCAGGTGAACCGGCGGTGATGCCTTGGAACTTATATTGGTGGCCCTCATGGTCAAATTGCATGGTTCATTACTTAAAATCCATGAGAATGGGACCCAAAGTCCTTAGCCAGTCTGCATCCAACACAATGTCACAACCACCCATGTCCATAGCAAACATATGAGATTTCAAGTGGTAGTCACCAATTTGGAGACGTACATTTTCAAAATGCCCTCCACATTTTATGGAGCCACCATTGGCAATCATGATTTGGAAATTATTAACGGCATGGATGCAACAATGAGTTTCTTGGGCAATGCAGCGATGAATAAAATTATGGGTGCTTCCACTATCAACCAGAATGATGACCTTCCTATGCTTTATGTAACTGATTAGCTTGAGGGTTTGGGGAGTGGAGAATCCAGTGAGAGCATTGAGGCAAATGATCAGTTCTACTTCGGGAGGGTCTGAGGGAGGGTTTATGTTAGTGGTTTCAGGTGACTCAGACACAAGGGGAGTTTCAACATCCTCTTCTGAAATATCCTCTAAGATGGCCATAAAAATTTTTGTTTCCTTACACTTGTGGCCTGGGAAATATTTGTCATCACAATTATAACAAAGGCCTTTGAGTTGGCATTTATCCATTTTAGCCTTGGTCAATTTTTGGATCTTCAGTAGAGCGGAGGGAGTAGTGGGATTTACTAGTTTAGTGTGAGGGATAAAGGAGGGTTTCCAGTTTTGAGAAGATACAACATGGTGTGCTTCTTTATCTCTTTTAGTAGCCTCCACCTAACTTTGAGGCCGAGCCATGAGGACATGGGCCCGAATCTCATCCTTGAGGCCACTGATAAGACACTCTCAGAAAAAGGCATCATACATGCCCTCTTTCTGAAAGGCCAGGCACTCAAAGGCAACTATAAAGTCTTCCATTGTTCCTGATTGTTTCAACTTTGTCAAACGGCCCAAATGGTTGGTGTCAGTGTCAAAGTGTTCATAAAGCTCTACCACAAAGTGTGTCCAAGAAATATACCCTTGATGGGAAGTTTTTCTCCATTGCCACCATTGCTAACGTTCTTGATCTAGATGGAGAACACCATACCAGAGTTTGGCCAAGTCATTTGTAATGTCGTATAAAGAGAAATAATGTTCCATTTGGGTTACCCAACCAGTGGGATCCGAGCCATCAAATTTGGTCACATCCACCCATGGAAGGCGTAGGTCGTGTTGAAAGTGATGGTGTTGTAAGTTATGGGAATGAGAGGAATTTTCAGCCTTAGTATGTGGAGGTGGGTCAAAGGAAGGGTTATCTGTAGGGATATGCAGCTTGGTGCAGAGCGTCGAAAAGACAAATTCAAGCTGGGTGGTCAGGTCTTGTTTGATTTCCTCCATTGAGTACTGCATCGTTGTATTGATGGCGAACACATTGGCACTGAGTTGTTTCACTTCTTGTTGGGTCTCGGTAAGATTAGATTGCAAGATATTGAAGCGAGCTTCCAAGTCTTGGCTACGAGTATGGGCAATGATGATGTGGGAACCGAAAAGGAGAGGGTAGGGTCAAACATTTTGTCGAAAAATGATATGTATGAATGTGATAAGGGCGAAGAGATGAATCCAATGGAATAGGTCTCAAATAATGGTGAAATTCCCAGTTATACTGCAGTGATGAAATGTCCAAATGCTTAACCAGGAAGAAATGTGTAGTGATTTGGCAACCAGAACATAGTTGTGCGGCAATAGATCTTGTCTATTTTAATTTGTTTATGTTTCTGTCCCCAAGGGTTAGGTATTCAAGGGTTCTATAGACAAGGGTTTTCCCTGTGCTATATCTCTCTGATATACGTGCGGGGTCCAACAGTAGTACTCGGCCCAATATCTCAGGGAACTAACTAAGGAGGCTAGACCGTACCCTTAGCCATACTACCCGACTACCCAGGTACTAGAGAGTATCTTCCCGAGTGTTGTTCTCGGTGGAACTATAGCAGTTAGGTGGCCGATCAGTTTATCTAAAGAGGGATTTAGGTAATCTAGGTCGATCCGTACACAGGTGTTGTCTGATGCGCTACCACTCGAAGGGGTACCAACAGGGGTTACAAGGGTGGACAACAAATGTGCACTTAAGTACCACTTGTATTTCTTGCGTGTATGAATCCCTCAACCGTGGGTTTATGGGCGTAACGATAGATCGTTGTGGCTTAAAGACGTCGGAATACGTCTCTACCCTAAAAAAAAAATCCCACAATTTTTGCCGAGGAAAGTGCTCTGATACCACTTGTAATATACCAGATATAAAAAGTATGCAGAACAGAAATAAAATGATAGAAATGGCAGAATAACAACAATATAACCAGAGCAATCACCATAATAACACTGAAATGATATAAGAATGACAACATAAATAACACTTTGATTCTGAGAGAAATGTTCACGAGCCTCTTCGAGGGGGCAACCTCCAATCGAGTAGAGCTCTATTACAATAATATCCAAGCTAGGGTTCTCATACCCTCGACTCCTATTTATACTAAATATGTCTATCAAAAGAAGCATCCAGAGGAAGATCCTTCTAGAAGCAGAATCTTCTATTAGGCCTTCTTACATTCGACTTATTCTATTTTATTCCAAGGCCTTATTAATATTGACCTTTATTACATCTGAATATATTGTTCTACCTGTGTGCAGGTTAGGACCCTAACAATCCGAGGGTAATTTTTTAGTACATCTAATTGATCAGTAATGACCAACTTTGGTTGAGCCTTAAACAGAGTTTGAAAAAACTCAACAACTTCTAAGTGTAGCCCATAATTACTGGAAATCACCTATCCCCCCTTCTTTTTTATCCCCCAAATAGTGTTGTTTTGTTTTCTAGAGTTAGCATATGCATGAAAAAACTTTGTATTTCTATCCCCTACTGCCAACCAGTTTATTCTACTTTTTTGTCTCCATATTTCCTCTTCCTATCTCAATAAAACCAACTTCCTATGTTCCTTTGCTGCATTTAGTAACTTATCCTCCTCCTTTTAAATACCTTTAGGAGAGCTCGAGTACAACATATCCAAGTCCCCTTCAATATTTATTAGTTCTTCCCTTCCTTCCCTCTTCCTAACTTTCTCCCAGGTAGACACCAACTCCTTCAAACACTTCAGTTTTTTTACCAAAGTATCCATTGGATTATTAAGCTCTAGACCTGCCATATCATCCCAATTTGATCTGACAAACTTGACAAATTATGGATCTTCCAACCAAATAGAATTGAATTTAAAAGGGTAATTAACTTTGTTGTTTTTCAGTTCTAAATGTAGGACCACTGGTAGATGATCATAATTTTTTGTATTGCATACCAATGATCTATACCGCAACCCTACAAATAAGAGATCTTCTGAAAGCATAAAACTATCCATTCATTTATCTATATAGTTTGATCCTCCTCTTCCATTCTTCCAAGTAGGAAGAATTTTGATAGGCTCAACATCCACCAGCCCTTCTTCTTCTATCATCTGCCTGAAATATGGTTGCATTGGATCATCTCTGGCATGTGCTCCCCATACTTCTCTACAGGAGGTAGTAAAATTTAAATCACCTCCCATTATCAAGTTTTGTTCTTTGAGGATGCCATCTCTCTTTAAATTTTCCCAGAAAGCTTCCCTATCCAACTATGGACCATAACAATTGATCACCTTCAGACTTCTATCCAAGTCTTTTACTGTCCCTTCTAGCAATAGTCCTGTAGTTGTTAGGAAAGCTAAGAAATCATCTTTCCTAGGAATCCAAGCAGTTAAAAGTCCTCCAAAAAGTCCTAAAGAGTCCACCCCACATAAGAGCCAGTGAGGAAGTAGCTTAATAAACAAATCTATGGCTTTAGTAGCACAGACCATTGCTTCTTGTATGAGTAAACCATCAAGCTTATTTAATTCTAACCATCATTTTAGGGATAAGTATTTTTGGTTTCCCCCTACCCCTCTGATATTCAAAGAAGCCACAATCATTTCTTACCCCTTGCTAGGGCTTTCTGAGCTCTAAGCGCCCTCGAACCATCAACCAGAATAGAACAAGAAATATCTCCTAGTGCCTCCTCTCTCCTTAATTTCCTCACACTTCATGTCTGGAGCGGAGAGAAATCCTTCTCCAAAACCCCTTGTATAGCTCCTTTCAACAAAGATCTCTCTCCCCTCGAATGGACAGTAAACACAGGTTTTGTAAACCCCACGTAAATTGGTAAGGGTACCTTACTCAAGATATCCCTATAAGAAGGGATCGAGGCTACTGATGGTTTCTCAATCATAGAAGAAGTGATTTGATCATCCCCCACAGAAAGACTCGCATCTCCCACATCCGCCTCTTCAAGTCCATTGCACAGTTCTTCAAATAATACCTCCTTCTATGCCAACACTAATTCCATAGAACCTTTACCAAGAGGAAAATATGTACTCTACCTTTTTATCTGTCTCCTATCTACTACCCCCAACAACCCACTACTTCTTGCCTTAATCCCCAACCCATCTCTAAGGAGATCCAAGCTAATACGACCAGCCATCGGTTCACCCATTGTTAAATACTTCTTAGCTTCCATCTTCTCCCCCCCACTCGTATTGCTACCCTCCATATGCACCCCCAATCCCATAGTCAGAATACCAGGGATGGCCAAACTCCTCCCCTTCCCCGACTCTACCAAAACCACCACCATTATTGTCCTCCCCGCTATCCTTCATATCTTCTTCAAAACAAGAAGATTTTAATTGAATTTGATTTAAAAAGTCTGTATTTAACTTACCCGGATCCAGTACGCTTTCCTCAGCCGCAGCAATCAGATTGACGCTCACATATTCACTGGACAATCTCAGATCCTCTCTGTCTGAATCATCATTCTCAGCAAAATCACCAAACATTGCTCGTTTTTCACCTCCCTTACACTGAAATTTTAAGTGGCATGTTTCCTTACAAGCAAGACATCTTAATGATATGTGTTATGTGCTCAGCATTGTATTATAAATTGCGATTGTTACATAGAGTGGGATAACTCGGGAGCAATCTTCCCTCGAGTTATTTTTCTGGCAGGTTTTACGGTGGTTCGTTTTTAAATTTCTGGTCAATCTAGAATTTTGATCGATTTTCTGAGCATTTGGGTTGCTTTAAAATGGGGAAAAACTCCTGAGGTAGAGTTTTGAAATGCATGGAACTTTGATCCATGTAAAACTCAAACTATCGCTGAAAATCTAGTCAGATTCAGGTCCATTTTTTTGCCTAAAAAATGGAACTCGGGAGGGAAGATTGCTCCCGAGTTAGTCTATTGCATTGTTACACAATAAAACTAATTGTGATTATATTATTAATTACTTATAAGAATATTCAATTACATCTAATTCTAAATTTTAAAAGGATTTAACAAAGTGGATTCTAAATTTTTATCTGCCATTGCTTTATATTGTCATTCTTTTATACATGCAAAAAAGTTAAAAGTTAAAAAAAAAACTGTAAAATCATTTTACTTTAATGAACCAAAGTTTTAAGAAAGTTCATATTAATTTTTTTTGTTTTTTTTAAAAACACACTCCGTCACCAACTGGACTAAGAAAATTCATATTATTATTAATAGTAAAAATAATAAATATTCTACTTCTTTTAATTTTGAATTTGTAAAAAATACCTATATTATTTTAATCTTAACCATTTACATAAACTATTAATTCATAAGTATATATTTTCATTATAATCTTAGTATGGAAAACATAATAATAATTTCTCCAAACCATAATAACAATCCATTGAATTAAAAACCAAAAACAGATATTGCTACTGCTAGGTAATTAATTTGCATGTAAAATATAATTAAAAAATCTTCCAAATTTTCAATATTTTTGATTATAAAATAGATATAGGAATAGATTATTTAGTTTCGAAATTCCAACCAGAGTTTGAATTCTAGAATCAAAACAAATATTTTATTTAAAATAATCATTAAATTTATATTAAAACAAATGAAAAGTATATCAAACAAGTGTTTCATGGTTGGAATGGGAGTAAATACATGGGTTGCAAGTTGTAGTGCATGTGTTATCCATGTAGAATTTAGTATTCCCGAATTAGTTTTATTTGAAATTTATCAAAAAATATTAATGTCTGATACATCAACGAAGGTTCCTAGTATCTAAGTTTGATAGTAATGAAATATTTAATACATAACTCATTTAACCCAACAATTACGGAGTCGCGGGTTGGTGGAGGTTCACATTTTTCATTTTTCATGTCTAGCATGTTCCGTGATATACATTTTGCACCCAACACTTTCCTCATATACATTTTGCACCTAACAATTCTGTAATTACAGTAATTTATATAATGTTATAATATTCTATAAATTACTCAATCTCATGTATATGACGTAATTGTTGGGTGCAAAATGTATATGATGGAAGTGTTGGGTGCAAAATGTATATCACGAAACAAGATGGACATGAAAAATGAAAAATGTGAACCTGCGACTCAGTCAACTACTCAGCCAACCCGCTACTCCGTAATTGTTGGGTGCAAAATGTATATGACGGAAGTGTTGGGTGCAAAATGTATATCACGGAACAAGCTGGACATGAAAAATGAAAATTAAAAATAAATTTCACCTTTATTATCATAAACAAAATCAAAATTCCAAAATTCTAAATTTACATTTTAAAACGTTAAAAATAATATTGAATAAAATTTAAATATTTGTTTATACTATTCATTAAGTAAAAAGTGTTATAGCATTATATAAATTACTATAAATCTTGATACAATGTTATAATATTCTATAAATTACAATGTTATAACATTCTATAAATTACTCGGTCTCATTTATATGATGGAATTGTTGGGTGCAAAATGTATATCACAGAAGTGTTGGGTGCAAAATGTATATCAAGGAACAAGCTGGACATGAAAAATGAAACATGTGAACCATTCAACCTTCGTAATTGTTGGGTGAAAAATGTATATGGCGGAAGTGTTGGGTAAAAAAAGTATATCACTGAACAAGCTTATTATTATAAACAAAATCAAAATTCCAAAATTCCAAATTTACATTTAAAAACGTTAAAAATAATATTGAATAAAATTTAAATAATTGTTTATACTATTTATTAAGTAAAAAGTGTTATAGCATTATATAAATTACTATAAATCTTGTTACAATGTTATAATATTCTATAAATTACTCAGTCTCATGTATATGACAGAATTGTTGGGTACAAAATGTATATGACGAAAGTGTTGGGTGCAAAATGTATATCACTGAACAAGCTGTACATGAAAAATGAAAAATGTAACGGAAGTGTTGGGTGCAAAATGTATATCACGGAACAAGCTCGACATGAAAAATTAAAATTAAAAAAAAAAATCATCTTTATTATCATAAACAAAATCAAAATTCCAAATTTACATTTAGAAACATTAGAAATAATATTGAATAAAATTTAAATATTTGTTTATACAATTCATTAAGTAAAAAGTGTTATAGCATTATATAAATTACTATAAATCTTGGTACAATGTTATAATATTATATAAATTACAAATGTTATAATATTCTATAAATTACTCAGTCTCATGTATATGACTAAATTGTTGGGTGCAAAATGTATATGACGGAAGTGTTGGGTGCAAAATGTATATCACGGAACAAGCTAGACATGAAAAATGAAACATGTGATATGAACCCGTGACTCGCCAACCCGAGACTCCGTAATTGTTGGGTGCAAAATGTATATGGTGGAAGTGTTGGGTGCAAAATGTATATCACTGAACATCACCGAACAAGCTGGACATGAAAAAAGAAAAATAAAAATAAATTTCACCTTTATTATCATAAACAAAATCAAATTTTCAAAATTCCAAATTTACATTTAAAAACTTTAAAAATAATATTGAATAAAATTTAAATATTTGTTTATGCTATCTATTAAGTAAAAAGTGTTATAGCATTATATAAATTACTATAAATTTTTATACAATGTTATAATATTCTATAAATTACTCAGTGTCATGTATATGACGGAATTGTTGGGTGCACAATGTATATGACGGAAGTGTTAGGTGTAAAATGTATGATGGAAGAAGCTGGACATGAAAAATGAAAAATGTGAACCCCGACTCCGCCAACCCGCGACTCCGTAATTGTTGGGTGCAAAATGTATATGGCAGAAGTGTTGGGTGCAAAAAGTATATCACGGAACAAATTGGACATGAAAAATGAAAAATAAAAATAAATTTCATCTTTATTATCATAAACAAAATCAAAATTCCAAAATTCCAAATTTACATTTAAAAACGTTAAAAATAATATTGAATAAAATTTAAATAATTGTTTATACTATTCATTAAGTAAAAAGTATTATAGCATCATATCAATTACTATAAATCTTGGTACAATGTTATAATATTCTTTAAATTACTTAGTCTCATGTATATGAAGGAATTGTTGGGTGCAAAATGTATACCACGGAAGAGTTGGGTGCAAAATGTATATCACGGAACACACTAGAAAAATGAAAAATGTGAACCCGCGACTCCGTAATTGTTGGGTGCAAAATGTATATGAGGATAGTGTTGGGTGCAAAATATATATCACGGAAGAAGTTGTTTACATTTAAAAACGTTAAAAATAATATTGAATAAAATTTAAATATTTGTTTATACTATTCATTAAGTAAAAAGTGTTATAGCATTATATAAATTATTATAAATCTTGGTACAATGTTATAATATTCTATAAATTACTTAGTCTCATGTATATGACGGAATTGTTTGGTGAAAAATGTATATGAAAGAAGTGTTGGGTGCAAAATGTATATCACGGAACAAGCTGGACATGAAAAATGAAAAGACTCTGTAATTGTTGGGTTACATGAGTTATGTATTAAATATTTCATATACTATCAAACTTAGATACTAGGAACATTTGTTGATGTATGCAACTTGCAACCCACACATTTACTCACATTCCAACCTAGGGACTACGTTGTCATTGAGTAGTTGTTAATATGTGAGAATGTTTTGTTAAATTTTATTCAATTAATTATTCAAATTTATTTTTATTTTTCATGTCGAGCTTGTTCTGTGATATTCATGTTAAGTAAACATTTAAGGATCTGAGCCCTGATAGGTAAACATTTAAGGTTGTCAGAACCGTCCATACAAGGGCCTCACGTTCTGTAAACATTTAAGAAATAATGTGTGTGGCAGGCTTTACGTATGTTAAGTACTTAATAATAATAATAAAATAGACAAACCTTGGATACACTAGCATATCAAACATTGGGATAAATTTAGCTAGCAGAAAATGCTAAGACAAACATTCGAACTAATGTTAGCATTAATTCACCTTCAAGAAATGCATAAAAATATATATGATTCAAAAAGACAGTATACGATCAAAAAGTTTGGATATATTAACATATAAAACATTGGCAATAGCGAAGCAGACAATAAGACCTCCAATATGTTATCCAATCAGATCATAACATATATGGTACTTTTTATTAAATAAAAATCAATGTTTTTTGTTCCCTAGTTCCAACATTAGATATAATGTAAATATTTGCGGTCAAAGGACAAACTAATACTAGGTCAACTAATTATCAATCGCTATAATCCCTCTATGCCTATGACAGGGACTAATAACGATATGTCTAAATGTATAAAGTATATCAAATAACGATATGCCAAATGTATAAATACTATAGTAAATATAATAAGCATATTCAAATTAAAATAATTAAATAATTTTATATTGATTTGAAATCAATGAAATAAAATATATATTATATAATATTATATTTGATAATGATCATATTTATTATTCCTTAAAATTGATAAAGTTTAAAATTTTAAATCTATATTCTATCATAAATAATGAACAAAATTATAATAAACTATCAAAAATTTGGAAAAAAATAAATAATTTATTTGTATCGTGTTTGTACAGTGCCAACTCATCCTATTTGTACAGTGCCAACGTATCGTGTTTGTACAGTGCCACGTGTCAAAATCTATACCGTGCCAACTCATCCTGAAAATGCCAAAAATGAGTGGCATGTGTCACCTCCTCGTGTTTCCACGTGTCATGTTGACGTCATCATGATGCCATGCTGATGTATTGTTGACGTCAATAGTACTTCATGTTGACTTTGACCAGTTGACTTTTTTGCTTGTTTGGGAAATCGATCAGAACACGATAACTTTTGCATACGGTGTCCATTTTCAGAAAAAACATATATGGTTGGAATCGACGCGACAAGCCTGGTGCAATGGTGTTGGTTTCGTCTGATTCTGATAACTTTGAATTTTAGGCCTTACTAGATCCATTTTGGATCACTAGATCATCTTTTATGATATTGGCATGTGAACTAGAATAGAATAAAGCATATACCTTGGTTTTTTTTTATTTGGATCTTAATATGGAAGAGTTTTTTCATTTCCTTCTCTTCCTTGTGATAGAGGCTACTTCAATTCACATCCTTCTGCACAGAAGTGTAGACAATATTCTCATCCACATCCAACCTTGTCCTTACCTGTTTTCTTGAATACTTGCATATAAGGTTCTTCTTCTTGGCATCCTTCTTACAATTCTTTGGATTCAACTCTGGATATATCTTTTGACACTTACCTTTGGTGTGTACATCAATATTGGAATGGTTGTTTGGATCCTTTCACTGAAGTGTAGTGGCTACTATCTTCTTGTATTTTCCTTTCTACTTATTCTTCCCCTTCTTGAAAGCATATTGGTGGCATTTCCATTTAGAACCACTTGGTTTTCCTTTCTTATGGTCTATGTTCTCCAACTATTATGCTTTCACATAAGCCTCATCAACGGTCCTGGGTGTGAAGAGAATCACTTGATTTTACAAATGATTGTGTAGAACCTCTAGATACTTGAGGAGTACATCTGGGTTCTTGGGAGAGATACCAAACATGAATACCATATTTATGAATTGGGTGGTGGATTTTTGTGCACTTTTCCCTTTCCTCTTCCTGAAGTGATGCTAATAGATCCATTGGTCCTCTACATACCCAATAGGGTAGAACTGGTACTTGATGAGGGTTTTAAAATCTTC